>OZ023258.1:4704945-4749684 GCA_964007305.1 Netelia melanura
AGGGGAGGGGTATCTCAGGGAAGAGGTTCTCCGTCTCGATTTGGCCTCTTGATGATTACCACTGGCTGGGAGAGGGGAGAAGGGGGGGGGGGGTACTCTATTCGAACTTAACGGCTATTCGCGCACAACCGTTCCACGTTTGAATAAAAACGAATTTTAGATTTCTTAAAATATTATTTCGGGGAAAAGACCTCAAAAACGCACTATGGGAATTTGGGAGGAGGGGATGACTCTAATTACAACTTTTCAGGCTGCAAAAAAAAGGGAAATCTCAAAAAAAAAAGGGGAATGCCAATATTCTTGGGAAAGGAAATGTGCAAACACTTATCGTTCGTTGAGGCGAAGTCGTCCTCCTCGTCGCTCGTTCGCTCGTTCCTTCCTTTCTTTCCTCACACTCTCTCGCACGTACTCTCGTCCTTCGGTCCTCGCACTCTAATATTCTCTCACTCTCACTTTTCTCACTCTATCTTCAATTGCAATAATTTCTCTAATACTTTTCTCTATCTATAATTTTTCTCCAACTCTTCTCTAATTTTTCTCGCTAATGTGTGTCTTTACTCGCCGGCGGCTATCCTCAAAGTGACGAGCACATTTCTTTCCGGAAACTGCAAATTTCCCTCGACCTCTTGATAGGCCGGGACGTCCTTAATTTTGATTGGGCAGCAGCGGCACGGGTCAAATGATAACGGGTCGATGGGGAATCAATAGGTGGGAATGATAGTGGGGGAGATCTATCGGGAAATGGGTGTAATTAGGTCAGGCGGTCGGTATGGTAGGGTCGCTCTCATAGGTATCGGGATTTAGGGTAATTAGGATCGATAATTCTCGTTGCGCGCTGCTGCCATCTCGTTCATTCCTGTGTCCCCGCGTCGATCGATGACCGGTGGACGATGAACGGGACGATCTATTTGATTTTGGCGGGTTTTCCTTCGGTGCGGAGAGAGTGACTGTGATTCTTGTGGGCTTTTTCCTGGACGTCCTGATACCTCCGATGGTGATACGTTGGGCCAGTCGGGGTGTCCTCAGGATGTCCTTGATGGTGGCGATCTTCTTTCTTCATGTTCGAGTTTCTTCGGGGCGTCGATAGTGTTGCACATTTTACAATCATTGGGAGGGAAGGGAATTAGGAGATTAAATAATAATTTACAACTTACTTTTTAAATGGTACGTGAAACGGTTGCCTTTGGGGGCCACCGGCGTGAGGGAAATTGTGCAACGTCACAACTCCCCCCTGCTTAAACGAGAGTACGTCTTCACGACGTACTCGAGCTATCCTGAAATATTCTCTTTTAACTTTTAAATTCTTTCGTACTCAACCTGCACTCACCCATTCCATCCTTCTCCATTCACACAAAAATAAAGCGCAAAACATAAGAATACAAAACAAAAGAAATATCACAGTGTTTCCACATCTCCAAACAAAAACATATGGCACTTCTGACTAGAGGCTATCTTTCCCAGGTACGTTGAGGTGTGGAATTAACTCGGGATACGCGTCTCCTTTGCCGCGTATTTTCTCAAAATTCTTGCACTCAACATATTCATTCACTCAATGGGGGAGTTCGGGTTATTTCGATTAGTCTTCAGGGGAGGGGCTCCAAATCTCAATTTTCTTTTTCGCAAAATTCCTTTTTCGCTAATTTCCTGTCTGTGTCATTTTCTTACCGTTCGAGGGAGGGGTTTCTTAAGATTTCGAGGTCGCAACTTCTCCGCAAAATTTCGGTTTCGCTAATTTCATCTTTATTTCTTTTCTTACTGCTGGGGGGAGGGGAGTCTCAAGGTTTCATTGTATTCGCAAAATTTTCTGTATCGCTAATTTCGTCTCTAATTCTGTTTCTGTTTGTTCGGGGGGGGAAGGGAATTCTCAAAATTTCAAAGTCTTCGCAAAATTACTCTGTCGCTAATTTTATATTTACTTCTTTCCAGTTTCTTTAATTACCTTTTTTGGGGTTGTTTGGGGGCGGAGGGGGATTAACGCAAAATGTTTTTCGACTCTAACGGGAGGATTTTCGGGTTTCGGTACTGGGGTTGACTCGATTAATTTCTGGGTTTTTTATAGTTCGGTTTCTCGGTCGGGCGGGGATATCTCTAAAATCGTCTTTTCCGGGACCGTCGGGAGACTGGAGGGGTTGTGTTTGGGAGGGAAGACGGGTTGGGTACTGTCTCTTCCTCGAACACTCCTCTGACTGATTCTGGGGACACACAGGGCAAGACCGTGTGTCCTTGCCACGCTGTCCACAGCGTCGGCAAAAATATCCTAGGGGATGCGTACAGTCTCTATATCGGTGTCCAGTCTGGCTGCAGTTAAAGCAGCGACGAGGGCGATGGGGATGGATACGAAGGGGGAAATTCGAAGGGGGATGTCTTGGGGCTACGTCTTGGAGACGGGGGATGTGATTGGGAGGGTTTCTGAAGACTTGGGGAGGAGAACAGGGCGGTGTAGGGTATTCGTTTTGCTCAGGAGGGGGAGGGAGTGATGCTGAGGCTACTTCACAATAGCTTCGCTTAGGATTAGGAAATTTGGGGTTTACGGGCAGACGCTTTGGGGCTACGTCTGCGAGGCGGGGGATGTGGTTGGGAGGATTTCTGCGATCTTGAATAGAACGGGGTGGAGTGGGGTATCGGTTGTGATCAGGGGAGGAAGAGGATGTTGCTGTTACTACGTCTCGATAGCTTCGCTCGAGACTGGGAGGTTTAAGGGTTACCCGTCGGCGTTTTGGGGCCGGTTGGGGTAAGGGAGGGGTTAAGGGCGAGGTGTTGGGGTTGATGGGTACGAAGGGTACACTGGGAGGAGGAGGTTGCGCAAACTGTACCGCTTGCGTGCTTTGTATAGGAAGGGGAAGGGTTGAAGGGGGTTGGGAGGGGGCCGGTTCGGCTTCTTCGACCGTTGGAAGAGGGTTTGGTGTGCTCGAGAGGGTCTTGGAGGAATCTTGGGGACTGAGAATATCCAGTTCAAGGGGGAGAGGGGATTCGGAGTGGGGAGTTAGGGTGTAGGGGGATAATGGCGAGTCGCAAAAGGAGATAAGAGGTTCGGGAATGACCTCCTGGGGCCAGGCGAGTGGTTGCGACTCAGAGCAGCCAAAGTATTCTGCCAATGCACTGTCCATTGAAGAGGAAATGGAAATCTCTGATTGGTCGTCTTCGGGATGCCATTCTACAGGGAGGGAGGGGTGTAGTCGTCGAGTTTCGTAACGTACGAGTCGGTCGCGTAAGTCCGTCTCTGATCCACCCGTACTGATGCGTGCTACAAGGCACATCCTTAATAGGTCGCAAATATTACGGATACGGCTGTATTTCGCTCGTATTTCGTCTACTGGGTCTGGGGATGATTGTGCAGGGAGGAAAAACGGGGGGGATTGAATTCGGGGGGTTGGCCTGCAAGGGGAGGTAACAGTCGTGGTCGTGACTGTCACTCCGGTCACTGGTAGCGTTTGGAACATTCGCTCCATTGCGTCAGTGAAAGTGTTAGGACCAATCGCTCAAAATTTTCTCACACACACAAAAACAATAATAATTCTATTTATTTCGCTGCAAAGGAGCAGCGTATGCCCTAACGCGTGGAACGGTGCGGCGACTATCGCTATGATTTCTGGGTATTGCGCAAAAAAAAAAATATTATCGAATTCTTATTCTAGTTGCCAGTGGTGGGCACTATTAACAGGGAAAGGAAGCAGCAACACTGACGGCAAAATTAATTCTCGTAAACCTAAACAAAAATCGAGTGGTCAAAAAAAAAATATTTCAACCAAGCTTTGATCAACAAAAAAACTTTGGGCTACACAACAGTCTCCAAAACTCTAAATTGCAAATAAAGAAAAAAATCCTGTTTATCGGGAAAAAAAAATCCTTATTCTCAAAAACTTTTAATCGCAACCAACAAATATTCTCAAAAAAAAATTCTTAAACCAAGCGTATTTCTAAAAAAAAATGATTCTCAAAAAAAAAGAAGTTCTCAAACCAAAATGTATTTCCACAAAATAAAAAAAATGATTCTCAACAAGATTCACCGTCAAGGAAAAGAAGATCAATCACAAAAAAAAAGAATTCAAAAAGGAAGGTTCTCAAAAAAAATTCAAAGTATTTGGAAAGTTCGCAAAACAAAAAAAAAAGGAATTCTCAAAAGGAAAAAAAAAGAAAAGTCTTTCAAAAGGGAATCAACTTCTCAAAAGAAAAAAAAGAAAATCTCAACGCAAACTTTTTACTGAGGGGAAAGAAAACAACAAAAATTTATATACTAGGTTCTCAAAGGATCTCAAAAAAACAGTATGACTCAATCGCAAAAAGAAGGAAAAATTCTTCAACGCAAAATCTGACACAAAAACACAAATTCTCCAAAAAGAAAGAAAGCTCAACTATTCTCTAATTAACTTATCCGCCAAATTGTTCTCAAAATCAGAAGGTATTTATAATGATCCTCAAACAAAAATTGCTAACAAAAAAAAAGACAAGAAAGAGAAAAAAAAAGAGAAACAATCCAATATCAAAATCCAATATCAAGAAAATCCAATATCAAAAAGAAACAAAAGAAATTCTCTTTCGCACCCAAAAATAGTTTTCACAAATATTCACAATTCACTATGTTCACAAATTCTATCTCTAAAAGGAAAATCTTTGCGCCAAAACTCAACAATTTTTTTTTTTTTTTTTTTTTTTTTTTTTTTTTTTTTTTGTTATTGAAGGAAAATACTCAAAAAAACCAATCTCAAACTTCTTCTCAAATACGGGGTAATTTAATATATTTTACAGAGAATAACAAAATCTTATTGGGATATTTCACAAAAAATAAGTTTCCACCAAAAAAATGCGTTCTCTAAATTTGAAATTATTCAATATTGGTTCAACACACAAAAAAAAATATCTTAAACACAACAAAAAAAAATCCACTCTCTAAATTCACAATTTTCTCAAAATGGGTTTGCTGCCGCCAGTTCAGTCGCGCTATTATTTATAAACGAAAGGGGAGGGGGAATAACACTTTTCGGGCCCCACGTTGGGCGCCACTTTTGTCACGCCGATGGGAGGGAGGGGAAGGGGGGGTGATCTCATTCGGGCATCTGAATATCGGCGGACGATCTCCGGGGAGGTATAATAAAAGAAATAGGGAAGGTTTGGGCGCCAGTTAATTTATAACTAAAATTAACAAAAGAGAAAACAACTTTATTATTCATTACATAACTCAAGAGAAAAAAAAATATATAACAACAACCAAAAAAAAAAATATAAAAACTTAAATGGTACGCAAAGGAATATGTTCAAGAGATGGGGGTGGGGAAGGCTGACTCAAGGGGAGGGGTATCTCAGGGAAGAGGTTCTCCGTCTCGATTTGGCCTCTTGATGATTACCACTGGCTGGGAGAGGGGAGAAGGGGGGGGGGGGTACTCTATTCGAACTTAACGGCTATTCGCGCACAACCGTTCCACGTTTGAATAAAAACGAATTTTAGATTTCTTAAAATATTATTTCGGGGAAAAGACCTCAAAAACGCACTATGGGAATTTGGGAGGAGGGGATGACTCTAATTACAACTTTTCAGGCTGCAAAAAAAAGGGAAATCTCAAAAAAAAAAGGGGAATGCCAATATTCTTGGGAAAGGAAATGTGCAAACACTTATCGTTCGTTGAGGCGAAGTCGTCCTCCTCGTCGCTCGTTCGCTCGTTCCTTCCTTTCTTTCCTCACACTCTCTCGCACGTACTCTCGTCCTTCGGTCCTCGCACTCTAATATTCTCTCACTCTCACTTTTCTCACTCTATCTTCAATTGCAATAATTTCTCTAATACTTTTCTCTATCTATAATTTTTCTCCAACTCTTCTCTAATTTTTCTCGCTAATGTGTGTCTTTACTCGCCGGCGGCTATCCTCAAAGTGACGAGCACATTTCTTTCCGGAAACTGCAAATTTCCCTCGACCTCTTGATAGGCCGGGACGTCCTTAATTTTGATTGGGCAGCAGCGGCACGGGTCAAATGATAACGGGTCGATGGGGAATCAATAGGTGGGAATGATAGTGGGGGAGATCTATCGGGAAATGGGTGTAATTAGGTCAGGCGGTCGGTATGGTAGGGTCGCTCTCATAGGTATCGGGATTTAGGGTAATTAGGATCGATAATTCTCGTTGCGCGCTGCTGCCATCTCGTTCATTCCTGTGTCCCCGCGTCGATCGATGACCGGTGGACGATGAACGGGACGATCTATTTGATTTTGGCGGGTTTTCCTTCGGTGCGGAGAGAGTGACTGTGATTCTTGTGGGCTTTTTCCTGGACGTCCTGATACCTCCGATGGTGATACGTTGGGCCAGTCGGGGTGTCCTCAGGATGTCCTTGATGGTGGCGATCTTCTTTCTTCATGTTCGAGTTTCTTCGGGGCGTCGATAGTGTTGCACATTTTACAATCATTGGGAGGGAAGGGAATTAGGAGATTAAATAATAATTTACAACTTACTTTTTAAATGGTACGTGAAACGGTTGCCTTTGGGGGCCACCGGCGTGAGGGAAATTGTGCAACGTCACAATATATATAATATAATAATAATATCATAATATTATTATTTTATTATTATTATTATTATATATAATTATGACGAGTTATATATATAATTTTTTACTCGGGGCCAAAGCCTTTCCGGTCGGCATTTTCTTAGTACACATGCACACATATGTATATATTTATGCTTGTGTTGAGTCAACTTTTCTATTTCGGTCGGGCGCCACTTAAAATTAAGCCCGCTGTGACTTATGAAATTCCGATCGCAGTATCTCGCAGTTTCTATGTACGAATTTACCGAGAAACGTCAAAAATTGAAATATCAAATTGCAAAAATGAGAAAAAAAAGAACGATCCATGCATCGATTTGAGATTTTTTTGAAAAAAATACAAAATTTGTGAGGATCTTTATTGATTTTTGTTCATCGACGTCGTACATTAGGTCGAGTTAATATTTCGTAACGACGCGTATTGCAAACGGGAAACGAGCCAAATTTTCGCGATTCATTACCATTAGTACGTTTCCTTCCCGCGAATCTCAGCTATTCTTGGCAAAGTATACAACAATTTTTGCGAATGATCGATCGATCGATTGGCAGAGATTCTGGCTCGCTCGCGACGAAAGTTACGAACTCGCGAGATTCAAAATTTTATGAACAATTTTATTTCGAAAATTTGCCTATCTTGCGGATCTTATTGCCAAAACAATTTTTCACATCCAATTTTTACCGATAAGAATTAACATTTTTTTATCAAACAAAAAAATTCTTTTTTTCATTTTTTCAAATTATTTCAATCTTAATTTCGATAAACGATCCTTTCCAATTTCAATTTGCATCCCGTTGAAAAAATATAATCAAAATTCACTCCTCTTCCCAACAAATTTGTTTTTTTTTTCATATTTTTTTTTTTTCAATTTTTTTTTCTTTTTTCTTTTTTTTTCGATATTAATTTTTCAAAAATTTAAAATACAAAAATTGATCGTTCACCTGTTGTGCTTGCCAGCAAGAACGTCGCGCACGCACGATCGAAAGTTCAGGAAACGCGCGAATCCGGACGATAAAGTATCGTTGCACTCGCGAACAAAGTACGCGCAAGTTTGTCAAGCGACAGCATTATCGTACGAAAAACGACATAAAATATATAAAACTCATTCGTAATAACGTCCCGACGTTTACCAAGCTCAAACAACAATCTCGTGATCGACGTGACGCAATCGAGTAACCATCGATCATCCCCCGTTTCGACAGCGATGGAGAATTCGCGTCGAAGTCAAGAACGCCGAGTCAACTTTTATATCCTTCGTCGAATAGATCCACCGTTTATAAATTTGTCCAAGAAATTATTCACCCACGATTTCAATTATTTTCCTTCGGAAAAGAAAAAATTAAAAAAAAAAAAAAAAAACGTTTTCTTTTTTTCAATTTTTGTTAAATTTTTCCAACACAATGTCCTTTGTTTATTTTTATTAATTTGTTTATTTTCGTAAGAACGCTGCGCGAGGATCGACGATCGCCGATTCGCGAATATTTTTGATTTTTTTTTTTTTTTTTTTTTTTTTAATCGATAGCGCGAGATGGAGCACGGTCGATTCCGTCCAGCGATCGAGCAACGTCTGACGAGGAAAGAGGGAGCAAAAAATGGGAATGCCGAGGGGGATTCCGCGTCGGCGTTACCCACGCGTTCACTACCACGAGTTTCATCTCACGAATTCGCCCTCGAGGCGCGTCATCGAAAGCTTCCTTGTGGAAAGCTTTTATGCGTGGAGGGGGATGAGAGCGAAAGAAAAAGAGAGAGAGAGAGAGAGAGAGAAGAAGAAGTGGAGGGGAGGTGAATGAGAGCGAGAGAGATGTTATAAGTGCAAGCATGCGTATCGTGCGCAAGTTTCTATTATTTCCCTTTCCCCGTTGCAGGAGGGATGACACGACACGCGTTCACCGCCATGACGCGGTCACTGCACGGAAAAAGAATTCTTACGGGTTTCCTCTTCTCGGCGTAACGCTGCTGCGCATTCGGTTTGAAATAATTGAACCGACTTGCCTGGAAGTTTGTTTTCTCTCGAGTACGTTTGTACGACGTTGTTTTTTTGAGGGAAATTGGTAAAGGGTGAGTCGGGTTGGGTTGGTGGAGACATTTTTAATCGGGAGTGGCGAAGGGTGAAGGGTAGGGGGTTGGAATTTGAATAAATTGAAGTTTTTTGGGGGATTCTTAAGATTTTTTGTTTGTCATGATTTGGGGGGGAGGGGGGGGGGTGGCAAAGGATGATTCGAGTTGGATTGGTGGAGAAATTTTTAATCGGGAGTGGCGAAGAGTGAAGGGTAGAGGGTTGAAATTTGAATAAATTGAAGTTTTTTGTGGGATTCTTAAGATTTTTTGTTTGTAATGATTTTGGGGTGGGGGGATTGGCAAAGGGTGAGTCGAGTTGGGTTGGTGGAGAAATTTTTAATCAAGAGTGGCGAAGTGTGGAGGGTTGAAATTTGAATACATTGAAGTTTTTTGGGAGATTTTACGATTTTTTGTTTGTGATGATTTTGTTTGGGGGAGGGAGGGGGAAGTTGGCAAAGGAGGGGGCGGGTCAGGTTGGTGGAGAAATTTTAAATCGGAGGTGGTGAAGGTTGAAAGGCGAAATGTGGAAATTTGAATAAATTGAAGTTTTTTTGGGAGATTTTCTAATTTTTTGTTTACGATGATGGGGGGGGGGGGGGGGGTTCGCAAAGGATGTGGCGAATCAGGTTGATGGAGAAATTTCAGATCGGGAATGGGGAAGGGTTGGTTGAAGTTTGAATAAATTGAAGTTTTTTGGAGACTTTTTAAGATTTTTTGTTTATGATGATTTTTTAGGGAAAGCTGGCAAAGAGTCGAGTCAGGGTAATGGAGAAATTTTAGATCCGGAGTGAGGAAGGGTTGAAATTTGAATACCTTGACTTTTTTTCTTGAGGAAATTGTAAGTTTTCCCCACGATGATTATTTTTCTGGGGGAAGTTGTGACAGAGGGAGTCGACTCAGGCTCGTGAACAATTTTTAGTTCGGGGTTGGCGAAGGGTCGAGGATTGGAATTTCTTCGTTTGACAATTTTTTTGAACTTCGAATTAAAAATTGACATTTTCCTGTGTTCTTGAATTTTTTTAGACAATATTTAGGTTTACTCGGGGCGTGTAATAACAGAAAGAGATTACAATACAGATTACAATTGCAATTATTATTATTTTGATAGAATTCAATTAAGATATTTCTACAATATTATTCATCAAGTCCAATTTCATTTCGAAGACAATTCGTGATCTTTGTTCATTTGAGCTGCTATTCTTGCAACATTCTTAATCCTAAGAATTCGTAAGATAAATATTCGAGAAAATTCTTAATCGACTCGAAATTGAATTATTTGCCTTGAAATTTTATTTCGACACAGGTGGAGATACGAAGGTCGTACCTCGAGGTGCAAAATTTAAACCAAGCTTTATTCAATTTATAAAACCCAAATGAAAAATTGAACGTTAAATTATGAATTATAAACATAATTTTACCTTGAGACATTTTACTTTTTTCAACTCGCAAAAACTCGTCGGAAAATTAATTAATTCGATCAAAAATTCAATATTTATTTATTCATTTATCTCCACTTTAATTATCCATTTTGAAAAATTACCTTCTAACTTTTTCAAAGTCTCGAATTAATTTCAAAATCGACTTCAATTAAAAAAGAATTAATTAACAATTAATTCAAATAACTTAAAAAGTTTTAAAAATCTGCCATACCTTAGAATCAACGAAGTTTTCTTCTTGCTCATTTTCACAGTCTCGTTCCTTCAATTCCACAAAAACAAAATTCAACAATAACAAAAAATTATATTCCCGTCAAAAAAATCGAAAACTACGAAAACACAGTACACTTCGTCGGTCTCGCAGGCCGTGATAATTATCGATTAACCGGATCGAACCGGTTAATGCCTCGAGGCTGTAGCGTCGATTATTACGAAGATAATCGAAGATGAATTTCGATTAATGGAAAAATGTTGATCGTTCTCACGTTCTCGTCCGACACAATTTCTTCCTCTTACGACACTTCTCGTCAACGAACACCTCGTTAATATTTCCTTAAATAACACTTTTCTTATCCCTCTCGATATAAACCTAACGTCCGTACTATAAAGACGATAATGAATCCACAGCTCCCTTATCACGAAATTTCTCGATCGACATCGATACAGCTCGTAATCTCGAAGAAATCAACATCGAAATTTTTCCCCTCGCATCTCTTACTTCATTTCACATCAAACAGACATAAAACGACAAATTTAATTAACAAATTTCGTAACAATGCGAAATCGATGAATTCTTAAAATACAAAATTTGAGAGAATTTTCTTCCTCTAATTCTTGAAAAAAAAAAAAAAAAATCAAAAATTTCTCGAACGAACCGAGTCGTAAATTGAATACGTAAATGGAGAAATTAGTTACAAAATTTCCTAACAATACGAAATCGATGAACTCTCGGAATGCAAAATTTGAGAAAATTTTTTTGGTTTTATTGTTGAAAAAAAAAAAAAAAATCTAAAATTTGTCAATAAATCCGCGAAGATCGGAGAGCGGATTCGCGCACACCGTGTCGTTTCGAACACGAGACTATCACCCGAGTCGCTATCCACGCGCCAATATATATCCGAAGTAGGAACTTTCAAGTTAGTCTCTCTCTCTCTCTCTTTCTCTCTCTCGCACACACACACACACTTGGAGACAAAAACTCACACACCGAACAGTTTAACGCGGTTGTGTAAAGAAACACCGGTTAACAGTAACGTCTCCCCACGAGACTGCTTGTTGCCGGGACTGTCTCGATTTTATCGTCGTTTTTCTATTTCGTAATTATTTTCAAAAATTGGCCGAACGTCAAGAAAAAAAAAAAAGAAAAAAAAAATTGCCAAAAATATAACGACGTAAGATCGTTATATAATTTGCTATTTTGTAAATAAAACTTCTTTTTTTTTCGTCGAAATTTCGTCGATTTAGATCCGGAGACGCGAATTTACACGATCTTCTCTCGAGCCAAATGACATTTGAGAAATAAAAAGTAGGAAGACTGGTTGGACAGTCGCGAAATCAAGATTGCATGAAATTTGTTTTATTCTTCGTTGCACAATTAGTCGTCTTCGTTTTTCAAGCTGGAAACGAACGTCGTCTCGTTTCGCGGATTTCTCCAAGACTAAGGACGTTTTTAGAATTGTTTTTCTCTTTTTTATTTGAATTTATGGACGATATAAATTATTCGATTTATCGATAAATTGATAAATTTTTCGTAGAATTTGTTATTTTTTTTTTTTCATCGTAGCTTGTAAATCATTTCGTTATCGGTCGAGCGTTTTGACTATCGTCGTTGAACTTGAATCGTCCCTGGAATTTTGACTGGTCGTCGTTGGTTTAAAAAATTGTTTGGTTTTTCTTGATTTTTTTTTTTTTATCGGGAACGATAATTTTTTTTGCTCGATGACAATGGTCGAGGGTGAATTATCGTGACCGAAAACGATCTAGGACAAAGTCACGGTCGTTGAATCGAATCGTTTGAATTTTTGATCGCGCGGTTTTGATGAAACGATCAAACGTTATATTGCGGCGGATCGGATCTCTTCGTACTTTATACGTCGTTTGCCACCCCGATAGCCCCAATGATGACTCGTAACGCCGGCACGGTTGACTCTCCTCGAGAGTCTAATACCCTTAATATCCCCCGTCGGCGGAGATACGTCGGCGAAGATAAGAGGAAAAACGAGAGACGGTTCGTTCGTGGAATATCAACAAGATCATAGATATATAACGAGGATAATTTAATTTTCTTGAATTTAAAAATATAATAGGAGTTATCTAGGATCGCGATTGACCCCGTTTCTTTGCAGATTTTATCTTCGCGTTGATCGAATCGACCGGAAATCGTTTCATGAACGAGAGTGATCGATGATTCGATCGTCGATCAATTTGATCGAGTCTCAAGATTTCGGGGATGATACGAAAAATTGAAAAATTTGACGGATTTGACATTTCGGGGAGGTTCAAAAATTGTAGTTTTGTGTTTTTTGCTAAGTGAATTATCAAAAATTGTGAGCAAAATAATAATAAAAAAAACGTAGGAGTTCGCAGCTGAACTGCATTTTGCAATGAAGAAAATTTTGTTTCTACTTATTTGCGAAAAAATTCGCGATGTATCGAATTTTTTTTGTTTTTTTGGTGGAAAAATGTCGTTTTTGCAGTTGATTTTTAAAATTGAGATGTAAAGCGATTGAGAAAAGTTATTTTACGATAAGGCCTCGAATGTTTGTTCGAAAAATAACTCACCTCAAAATTTTTAGTTCACAATATTATTGATTTTTGTTGTTTTTTTTAAACTAAAATTAGCGACGATAAAAACGCAAAGTCACAATACGCCTGAGATGAGGACGGATTATAAACAGTGAACAAAATAACAAAAAAAACACATTAACACCCAGTTGATCTAGATTTTACAGCGAAAAAAGAAATTTTTTTGTTTTTTTTGTCGGAAAAATGTCGTTTTTTCAGTTGATTTTTAAAATTGAGATGTAAATCGGTTGAGAAAAGTTATTTTACGATAAGGCCTCGAATGTTTGTTCGAAAAATAACTCACCTCAAAATTTGTGGTTCACACTATTTTCGATTTTTGTTGTTTTTTTAACGAAAATTAGCGACGATATAAATGAAAAGTAACAATACGCCTGAGATGAGGACGGATTAAAAATAGTGAGCAAAATAACAAAAAAAAACACATTAACTCCCAGTTGATTCAGATTTTCCATTGAAAAATTTTGTTTTTGCTTTTTGTTGGAAAAATTTCATTTTTGCAGTTGATTCTTAAAATTGAGATGTAAAGCGGTTGAGAAAAGTTATTTTACGACAAGACCTCGATGTTTGTTCGAAAAATAACTCACCTCAAAATTTTTGGTTCACACTATTTTCGATTTTTGTTGTTTTTTTAACGAAAATTAGCGACGATATAAATGAAAAGTCACAATACGCATGAGATGAGGACGGATTAAAAATAGTGAGCAAAATAACAAAAAAAAACACATTAACACCCAGCTGATCGAGATTTTACAGCGAAAAGAGAAATTTTTTGGTTTTATTGTTGAAAAAATTTCCTTTTTGCAGTTAATTCTTAAAATTGAGTTGTAAAGCGAATGTGACGGTGCTGAGCGGTAATGAATAAATAATCGTATCGAAGATGCTGGGAGAAAGGGTTTGAAGAAAGAGTTTAGGAGTGGAGGGGATGTCGCGTGAGGGTGATAAGGGACCGTGGGACTGTGGAGTCAGCGGAATTGGGAGTTAGCGGGAAAAGAGATTAGGAGTAGGTGAGAACAGTTGGAATTAAGTGTGGGACCGTTACACGAATGAGAAAAGTTACTTTACGACAAGGCCTCGATGTTTGTTCGAAAAACAACTCACCTTAAAATTTTTGTTTCACAATATTATTGATTTTTGTTGTTGTTTTTTTAAGGAAAATTAGCGACGATAAGAAGGAAAAGTCAGAATACGCGTGAGATGAGGACGTGTTCGCTCGTCAGCATCAATCTAGCAACTAAATATGTTTCGTGACAAAATCCTACCATATATACCATGCGACTGTCATTCCCAACAAATTGACGACCCCCATGCACCACTATTGAGTTACTTAACCCCTGGTGAACTTTTCGTGCGTTCAGACGGAGCGAAAAAGCGCGGACATTGGCGCAAATCGCAATTCCAGGACGGAGCGACGAGAACGGGGAGTCAGAAAGTGTGGATCGAGGAGAGTCGACGGCGAGTTGAGATACCAAGTCCTAAGAGCGAGAAACAACGACGATCAATCAGATCGCGTTCGACGTATAAAATCGCGGGAGAT
The DNA here is from genome assembly GCA_964007305.1 of Netelia melanura. NCBI lineage: Eukaryota > Metazoa > Arthropoda > Insecta > Hymenoptera > Ichneumonidae > Netelia > Netelia melanura. Next base: position 4,719,306 of record OZ023258.1, read on the forward strand.
TTTTTCGACCGGGCCCCAAATATTCCACGAGCGTTCGATAAACATCTAACTATGCGCGATAAACCAATCCAAATTTTTTAAATCTATATAAACCCATCTCGAACGTGATAAAAAATTCATCATAGCAAATCAAAAAAATTTCAAAAAAATAATTTTTGAAAAAAAAAGTTTACAAAAATTCACTTTTCGTGGAAAATAGTCAAAATATTGTTTTCAAAATCGTAAAATGTCGCAAATTTATTTGGTAATTCATAATAGTTTTCCCCAAAATCATTTTTAATTAATTTTCACTCTTTGATCAATGAAAAAGTGAACTTTTTTTTTCTGCTGCAAAATTTCAGAAAATTTTAATTCGTTTTTAATTGCTCGTTCGAATTAATGATAAATGATACGTTTACGTATTTACGCGAGTTTACGGTCGATCGCGGTTTGTTGGAAGACAAATCGAGGCATTTAAACAAAAAAAAAGCTCATCTCGACTGGACATGGCCAGATCCTCAATAAGATTCTCAATTGAAGACCGAGGCACGTCCGGATTAAACTGCGTCCCGGCGTGAGGCTGCCACTCGTTTTCTTCGAGATACTCGAGACCGCGTGTGTATCATCGTCGCTGTCTTATTAGTCGTTTTTCTCTCCTCTAGAAAAAAAAGTTGAGAAAGAGAGTGAGAGAGAGAGAGGGAGTAAGATCGTTGTCAACTTAAACTTCTTTGCGTTCTCGCCAAATTGTTGCCGTACGCACGTTAATCTCTTCCTCGAGACCGAGGCACGATCAGGCACATTAGTTTATCGCATGCACGCGCTTGTATTTGTTTCATTGTATAAAGTGCGTGGGACACTCACGACCCTTAAACGTCATAATTTTATTAAGAAATCGTCACGAGCATCTCCGACCTATTATTCTTTAGACGCGGTTCATTTCGAAAAATTCATTATTTGCTTCGATTTTTTTGGGGATAATTTGATTTTGATGAAAATTAGAATTTTTTTTTTTTGGTTCGGTTTTTTGGGGATAATTTGGTTTTTGATGATAATTTGAATTTTTTTTTACCATTCACGAGATTTTTGGTTCCATTTTTTGGGAAAAATTACGTTTTTTATGAAAATTAGAATTTTTTTTTAACATTCACGAGATTTTTGGTTCTCTTTTTTGGGGACAATTTTATTTTTAATGAAAATTAGAATCTTTTTTGTGATTCACGAGATTTTTGGTTCGATTTTTTGGGGAAAATTTTGTTTTTTATGAAAATTAGAATTTTTTTTAACATTCACGAGATTTTTGGTTCTCTTTTTTGGGGACAATTTTATTTTTAATGAAAATTAGAATCTTTTTTGTGATTCACGAGATTTTTGGTTCGGTTTTGTGGGAACAATTTTGTTTTTGATGAAAATTGGAATTTTTTTGTCATTCGTGAGATTTTTGGTTCGGTTTTGTGGGAACAATTATGTTTTTGATGAAATTTTGATTTTTTTTTGTCATTCACGAGATTTTTGGTTCGATTTTTCGGGAACAATTTTGTTTTTGACGATAATTGCAATTTTTGTTATCATTCATGAGATTTTTGGTTCGATTTTTTGGAAACGATTTCGTATTTAATGAAAATCAGATTTTTTTTTGTCATTCACGAGATTTTTTGGTTCGATTTTTTGGGGAAAATTTTGTTTTTTATGAAAATTAGAATTTTTTTTAACATTCACGAGATTTTTGGTTCGATTTTTTGGGAACAATTTTGTTTTTGATGAAAATTAGAATTTTTTTTATCATTCGCGAGATTTTAGTTTCGATTTTTTGGCGACAATTTTGTATTTGACGAAAATTAGTTCTTTTTCGATATCCCAGCGACTTTTTTTTTTGGAGAATTATGAATAATGTTTGAAAAGCAATAATATTTAAAAAATATTTTGATTTCTTGATTTTTCTTAAATCAAAAATTGTATTTTTATTTTCAAACGTGAGAATTTTACTTGTCAACAAACATTAGAATTTTAATCAACGACGAATAAGTCCCTCTCACTAAATAACAATTTCAGCTTCTCCGATTCTTCCAATTCACGCAAGACGCTCAAATCCCGCATTCCCAAAAATCTCCGAATCAAAATTAATCAAAAACAACGAATAAAGTAAATATTTTTCTATCACAATTATTTTCATTCCCAAAAACGTTAATTCCTTCATTCCAACGTCAGAAACTAAAAACCTAACGAGTCTAATTATCGAAGAAAGCCACAAATATCATCCTCCTCCAATCTTAACTCGAAAAACGTTAGAAAATTTTTTGCAGCACAATGATTTTACGTTCCAACGTTGATAATTCCGCGTATTGTTATTATGTAATGAGATTTAAAAATACAGAAGAAAAAGGAAAAAAAAAAATCTCAGATAAAACATCGGCGAGGATAAAGGCGACGTAGTTTCAAGAGGGGGAGGTGGGGGGGGGGGGGGAGAATTTGATTGAGCATTACACGTTGCAAGTACAATCGTTGAACAACGTCGAGTCTCGACCGCTCAACCTTATCTCTACGACAAAGTAAAAACTTTCGTGTTTTCACATAAATGTCTCCCCTCTTCCCCTCCCCCCTAGCCCCTCCCCCTCTCCCCCCTTTCCTATCCAGAATTTTACACGCGAAATCCAAACATAATTCCGTCACGCTACGTAACCTTTTGTTTAATTATTGCAAATTCCACGGCGGTGCGTTGGAATTTCATAATTCGACGCGAACAAGAGATAAATATTGTTATCGCGAACGGAACTTCGATCGTATCGAGACGTCGATCTCGCGATCGGTCGAGAAATGATTTAATTTTTCATGTCAATTATACACTGTTTTTTTTTTCTTCTGAGAATATTCGTCACGCTCGATAAAACCTGAAAATTTCGAATCGTCGCATTTTTTTTTAATTAAGTAAACGAAATTACTTCCTCGATTTAACGATCGCGATCTAAATTTAATTAATCGAAAATCTGTTTTTTCTTTTTCTTTTTCATTTCTTTCACTCGTTCGTGTTTCCAGCTGGAAAGCCAAATTCTCGTTTCTCATTGCCTTTTAAATAATCCGGCGCCAGAAACAGAAAAACTAACCTCAACCTCGAAAACGGTTAGACTCACAATGTAACGGAAATAACGAAAATATTTCGATCGATAATAAACACGTTGCGACAAAATTAGAATTCGCCAAGCTTATTTTTAAAGCTCCGCGACTAAGCGCCCGGTGAACGAATTCGCCGGTTTGAATTTCTCTCAGTTTTCGAAAAAAGAAAAAAAAAAAAAAAAAAAAAAAAAATCGGTTTACTTCTCCGTACAAATATTCGCGAGTTTCGTAGCTTCGAGATAGAACGCGGGAAGAGGTGAAAAAAATGAACAGACGCTTTACTTACGTGAGCGTAAAAAAAGAAATGTAGAATGGTCCAGCACGCGCGGGGAATTCAAATTAGCGCTGTACGTCGAGGTCGCTAAACGAAACGATTTTTACGCTCGAATTACGTGCGCGACGATCGTATCGTAATCACGTACAGCTGAAAGAGTACGAGAGTAAACAAAGAAAATCGTCATTCATTATTTTTCTGTTACGTAGTTTGAACGAAATAAAAAGAAAAAAGCCTTTTTCAAGAAGAAAAGAGAAATCGAACGAGAAGAAAAATCTTGAAAAAATCGCCGATATTTATACGATCGGTATGAAAAGATCGATAGAAAAATAACGCGAGACTAGACAAAGCGACGTCGGCCTGCGATCGCTTTCGGTATTTAGAGACGTCGCGTAATATTCAAATTTTCACGAGCGATTTATTTCTCTTTTTTTACAAAAAGATCGGAACGTATCTCCCACAAAATGCCACGGGCGAGTCGTTCCACTCGTTCGATCGCTAGTTTTTTCGTGCTTTTCGATAGTCGGAGAACGCGAGATGGGAACGTAGAATGAAATTTGTTTTTTCTCACTCGTATAAACGATTCGCGCGCTGGAGATCGGTAACGATCGGTAAGAGTTGCGATAACGAACTGAGATGCAAATAACGAAATTTCGATCGATAACTGGGCGAGAAAATGTGCGATCGATCGTTTTGTGATTATCGAATCGAACGATAACGAGACGATCGAACGTTTATCGATAAAATCGGCGAGCGAAGAATAAGATTTTTGCAGATTTAGCCGGACATAGTTAATCGTGAAATCGACCTTGATTGATCGATGATCGATTAGGAAACGTCGGGAGAGAGAGAGGGACGAGTTTTATTGAGCAAATCTCCGATCGATCGATGAGTCTCGTTAACGATGACGCTATAATTAACGATATTCAAGAAAACCGGTATTTTTCGGTATGGCTGACATCGAATGTTGATTAGCGAACGGGAAATACATTGAACCGAAGCAAGATTGCTCGTGACCTTGTACTTGACTCGAAATTCGAAAAACGAGTTAAAATGAGTTTTGTTCGAAGGGAGTTAAATATTGATTGGGAAATGATTGTTCATTAGATAATTGCGAGTAATTAATTAACGAGTCTAAACATTTTATTTTTAGTTATTTGTTTATTTTCGATTATTTAAAAAAAATTTATATTTGACTCGAAATTCGAAAAACAAGTTAAAATGAGTTTTGTTCGAAGACGGTTAAATATTGCTTGGGAAATTATTGGTCATTAGATAATTGCGAGTAATTAATCAATGAATCTAAACATTTTATTTTTAGTATTTTTGTTTATTTTCGATTATTTAAAAAAAATTTATATTTGACTCGAAATTCGAAAAACAAGTTAAAATGAGTTTTGTTCGAAGAGAGTTAAATATTGCTTAGAAAATTATTGTTCATTAGATAATTGCGAGTAATTAATTAATGAATCTAAACATTTTATTTTTAGTTTTTTTGATTATTTTTGGTTATTTAAAAAAAATTGATACTTGACTCGAAATTCGAAAAACAAGTTAAAATGTGTTTTGTTCGAAGACGGTTAAATATTGCTTGGGAAATGATTGTCCATTAGATAATTGCGAGTAATTCATCAACGAACATGAAGATATTAAAAAATAAAAAAAATTTTGTATTATTTGACAAAAAAATCATTTTTGCTAATTTTCTTTCACAATTTTTCATATTTACGTCGATACGATTTTCAAATAAATTTGACAAATTGAATAATCGTTGAAAAAGTCAATATTTATTGCTATTTAGTTTGTTAAATATAAAAATTCATTAATTTTGCTTCATTGTTTAATTTTTTTGTTTTTAATTATCATTCGCGACGCAATTATTTGAAAAAAATTGTTTTCGATGATTTTTTTTCACATTTATATTGATACGATTTTTAGATAAATTTGACAACTTCAATAATCGTTGAAAATCAACATTTATTGCTATTTTTTGTTAAATATAAACAATTCATTATTTTTACTTCTTTAAAATTTTTTTTTTCTTTTTAACTATTATTCGCGACGCAATTTTTCTGCCAGGATTATCTTCGATGACTTGATTGCATTCCTTATCAAATTATACAGCATTTAACAAGATCATCGTGCGAACGAAATGAGATTTCCTCGATGACGCATTTTCAGTGCGACGCTAATAGAAAATGTAAAATAGTCGAGTCTTTTCGATCTACGGTTACTTCGTCGTGCTCGTATTATTTCCTTGATTCATCAGAGTATCGTCATTATCATCGTCTCGTTAAGTGTCACAGGGGCACAACTATAAAGGCAGATTGAAGCTGATACACAAACATTGAATGATTAACGGCCAAGAACGCTTGGCTCGTTTCAATTCATTTATACCACTCGTTTAAAAATGTATGTGTAGATATTATTAGGCGTGTATTCGGAGAAATTATGCGGTGTGCGTTCGTTCGTCGCAAATCTAATTGTTTATCTTGTCTCTTCTGTGACAATAACAAAAAAACAAATAAATTTCAAATCACAATTCAAAATTATTCGATATTAATTCGCAATTTATAAATTTTTCTTCGATAAAATAATATTTATTTCGTTATTACTTAAATTGTTTATTTATTTTCTCATATTTAAAATTTTATTTTATGTTTTTGTTATTAATTTTCTAAATTTAGAAAGTTTTGACAGTTGTCATTTCACATAGTTCAAGTTAATGAAAATTTGTCGTTGTAATTAATTATTTCGATGTGCGAGCTAATTGTTTTTCTTGTCCCTCCTGTAACAATAACAAAAAAAACCCAAAACGAATGAATTTCAAATCACAATTCAAAACTATTCGACATTAATTTGCAATTTATAAATTTTTCTTCGATAAAATAATATTTATTTCGTTATTAATTAATTTGTTTATTGATTTTTTCATTTTTTAAATTGTATTTTATGTTTTGTTAATTAATTTTCTAAATTAAAAAAATTTTGACAGTTGTCATGTCACATATTTCAAGTTAATGAAAATTAGTCCTTATAATTAATTATTTCGCTGTGCGAGCTAATTGTTTTTCTTGTCCCTTCTGTAACAATAACAAAAAAAAACCCAAAACGAATAAATTTCAAATCACAATTCAAAACTATTCGACATTAATTCGCAATTTATAAATTTCTCTTCGATAAAAAAATATTTTTTTCATTATTTATTAAATTGTTTATTTATTTTCTCATTTTTTTACAATTTAATTTATATTTTTTTAATCAATTCTCTAAATTAAAAAACTTACTACAATTGTCACTTCACATTCAAATTAATGAAAATCTTTCCCTGTAATTAATCATTTCTTTTTTTTTATCAATTAATAATCGACCAAATTTTTCAAAAATACGTTTTTTTTAAGACGCCTCGAGAAGATGCGTTTGAGCTTTTCTCCTTCGTCCAATCGATCTGTAAATACGAGATCGAGGATACGAGGTTTTCCACATGGCCGTTTCTCTCGGTCGTTTGGACATTTTATACGTTTTCGAGAGGGCCTTTAAATAGAGAACAGAACCCTAGATTCACGTTTGTGTCAATGAGTTCGTGTACTTTTAAAACGTATAGCAAGATTACCAACTCGCGGGAAGTCCCTCGTACATTCAACGTTTAGATCCGCGTTGGATCATTCTCGAGATTTGAAAAAAAAAATTTTCCCGCCACAACGCCGAATCGACGTTTTTACAGAGTGACGAAGCTACGAATTCAGTGATCGAAGTCAATAATTCGGTGCGACGTACGACTCTTCGTAATTCGTAAAGCTCTTGCCACGACTCGCTTACCAACGTTGCAACGCGATTAGACATCGTCGTTTGCTTTAATTCACGTACACTCGAATCCCGTTGTATCTTCGCGTTCGAAAACTAAGTTATCTCCATCGAGCAAATATTGTACATTTATTTGTACCGTCGCGTGCGAGCCGACGACCCTGGCACACTTTATTCGAGATTTTACACAATTTCCGTGGCAAAATTAGAGGCCAAGGATGATTCCTAAAGATAAACTGAAATAGCGAAAGATAAACTGAAATTTTTTTTTCCATTACTTGAATCAAAATAATTTGGAAAATAATTGCAAAAATTAATAAATTTTATTTAGATATAATTATCGATTTGTGTTTCAAGATATTAAAAAAAAATATTTGGGACGAGATTTTACACAATTTCCGTGGCAAAATTAGAGGCCAAGGATGATTCCTAAAGATAAACTGAAATAGCGAAGGATAAACTGAAATTTTTTTTTCCATTACTTGAATCAAAATAATTTGGAAAATAATTGTAAAAATTAATAAATTTTATTTGGATATAATTATCGATTTGTGTTTCAAGATATTAAAAAAAAATATTTGGGACGAGATCTTACACAATTTCCGTGGCAAAATTAGAGGCCAAGGATGATTCCTAAAGATAAACTGGAATGGCGAGATGATTTCATTATTTTCTGTTGAAAAAATTTTTTTCATTAATTTCATCAAAATAATTTGGAAAATAATTGCAAAAATGAATAAATTTTATTTAGATATAATTATCGATTTGTGTTTCAAGATATTAAAAAAAAATATTTGGGACGAGATTTTACACAATTTCCGTGGCAAAATTAGAGGCCAAGGATGATTCCTAAAGATAAACTGAAATAGCGAAGGATAAACTGAAATTTTTTTTTCCATTACTTGAATCAAAATAATTTGGAAAATAATTGTAAAAATTAATAAATTTTATTTGGATATAATTATCGATTTGTGTTTCAAGATATTAAAAAAAAATATTTGGGACGAGATCTTACACAATTTCCGTGGCAAAATTAGAGGCCAAGGATGATTCCTAAAGATAAACTGGAATGGCGAGATGATTTCATTATTTTCTGTTGAAAAAATTTTTTTCATTAATTTCATCAAAATAATTTGGAAAATAATTGCAAAAATGAATAAATTTTATTTAGATATAATTATCGATTTGTGTTTCAAGATATTAAAAAAAAATATTTGGGACGAGATTTTACACAATTTCCGTGGCAAAATTAGAGGCCAAGGATGATTCCTAAAGATAAACTGAAATAGCGAAGGATAAACTGAAATTTTTTTTTCCATTACTTGAATCAAAATAATTTGGAAAATAATTGTAAAAATTAATAAATTTTATTTGGATATAATTATCGATTTGTGTTTCAAGATATTAAAAAAAAATATTTGGGACGAGATCTTACACAATTTCCGTGGCAAAATTAGAGGCCAAGGATGATTCCTAAAGATAAACTGGAATGGCGAGATGATTTCATTATTTTCTGTTGAAAAAATTTTTTTCATTAATTTCATCAAAATAATTTGGAAAATAATTGCAAAAATGAATAAATTTTATTTAGATATAATTATCGATTTGTGTTTCAAGATATTAAAAAAAAATATTTGGGACGAGATTTTACACAATTTCCGTGGCAAAATTAGAGGCCAAGGATGATCCCTAAGGATAAACTGGAATAGCGAGATGATTTCATTTTTTTTCTGTTGAAAAAATGTTTTTCATCAATTGAATCAAAATAATTTGGAACATAATTGCAAAAATTAATAAATTTTATTTGGATATAATTATCGATTTGTGTTTCAAGATATTAAAAAACAATATTTGCGACGATTGTGATGTTTGAATTTGACGCTGTAGGTTGAACGAAAATTCAGAATTCGGACGGGAGTTCAAATTTTTGATTCCTCAAACCGGTCCTGACGTTGTCTTTGGTAAATATTGAACGGCGCATGGTTTAGTCCAGCGGCAATAATTTTGCCAATTATCATTGAAAATTTGACCTTGCGTGAGATCCAGCCTCTCTTTTTGGAAGATTGCGTTCTAGAGAAAGAAATTCAAAAATATCCGCACGTGTTAGTATTTTTTTTCTTGGTTTGCCGCACGGCAAATAATCCGACCAGATCATCGTAGGAGAGGTATCGTATCACCTTGCTACAATGGCCTTACAACCACTACAACCTTCTTCGGACGATCTTTGACCTTGATGTTCACTCAAGATTACAAAATCCGTGTAGCTACTTAGAGCGGTCGACGAGTATTGTATTATATGATTAACGGCCAGTGTTCAACGGGATTTCCCTGTTTAACTCAACCTACGAATCAATCTAATGCGTCAGATTGTTTTGTTCGTCTCGAAAAACGTTTTACCTTAAAAAAATTTTTCGAAGATCATTAAAAATCTCATAAAATCTGAACGAATCAACAAATCGTCACAAAATTTGTAGGGAACAAAATAGCTTTATAGTTCTACCAGCATGTCAATTTTCATCCAAATCCGTCAACCCACGTCGAAGTTACAGCGGTTTAAATCTGCGACTCTGTTCCAGTCAATCCGCGCATGCGTCTGCGCATGCGTACATGCATTGACGCGCACCCGGGCGCCCAGCCGCACCCAGGCGTACGTACCGCGTCTCTGGACATTGTTTCAAACCCAATTTTTTTACAAATCCGTCCCTAGTGAAAAACTCCAACCGATTACAATATAAAAAATGCAAAATTGTTTATAAAACATGTCCCTGGTGCGTTTTCTCGTCCAACTCCCGGACAGCTTTGAAGCATCGTCGAGCTGATTCGAACCATCCGTCGTGCTCGTCATACGCCACGTTGAATCATTCGCAAACAATTAATTCTGAAACGAGCGCGGTTTACAACCGCCCAACATCGCGTACAATTTTATTCGTAAAAATGGGGGCGTTCGACGCGTGTTCGCTTCTTTCGCAAATCTCCGGGAGTTCTCGAAGGCTCTCTCCTCGTTGCTTCGCGAGACAAAGGCCGGCGAGTAGGGGAAATCGAAGGAGAGAATCGAGCAAGAGAGGCGCCTCGGTCGCTCTGGTAGACCCGGTCCTCGCGGGATTCAACAGCCACGAACCAGTTCCAGCCAGTGCGAACCAGCGAATCTGGTAGACCACCTGGATCTCGCCAGTACGTGTCGGACCAGCTCTTCTACAGTATTCCATCTACATTCATACATAAAACCACCACACATCGGAGTCCTCGACGCTGTCGCTTCTTTTCCGTTTGAACGCTCGGAAACGTTCGCCTCGAGTCAGGATTCATCGTCTCACGAGAGAGAATCCTACGAAACTGACTTATTTGCATAAACGAGGATCGAACCATTTTTCAAAACCTGTTTTCAGACCCGTTTCTTATTATCTACGAAGACCGAGAGTCTCCATTGTCAATATACTTTGAGTCTTGGACAAGCTCAATGTCGAATTAACAATAGAGTGGCAATGTGGTATGGATGATTATTTATTTCTCGACGATTAGCTCGAGGCACGTGTAACTTCTATCAGAATCTTTTCGAACTAGTCCGAAAGTTTATTCGTGTTGAATTGCGGATGATTTTTTAATGAAGTTTTATCACACGACTTCCGTTAGAGATAATTTTCAGACACGCGTTTCTCATGCGACACGTGTATGCATCTGACGAGGTATTGTGTAAGATACGATGCTACTAATCGTACTGACTTTGAGAATCCTGAAAATCTTGCTGTTTATGAGCGAGACGAGAATCTTCGTCTTTAGAGCTTTTTTTCGTATTTGTTTTTGTGAAATGGCTCAGGGGAATTGTCAACGTGGGATGGGATTAATGAATTATTTCTTTAATCTAGTAATTAATTCATTCGAATTCAAATTAATTCAAATTCAAATGGATTTATAGAAATTTGTTACAATTAGGCAATTGTCGAATTAATTAATTAGCAAATTACTCAAATGATTAATTAATTCGATATTTGACTAATTAATATTTTTTAATGGTCTGGATTAATGAATTATCTAATTAATCTATTAATCAATTAATTCAAATACAAACGAATTTATAAAAATTTGTTACAATTAGGTAATTGTCGAATTAATTAATTAGCAAATTATTCAAATGATTAATTAATTCGATATTTGACTAATTAATATTTTTTAATGGTCTGGATTAATGAATTATCTAATTAATCTATTAATCAATTAATTCAAATTAATTCAAGTTCAAATGGATTTATAAGAATTCGTTACAATTAATCAATGATCGAATTAATTAATTATTAAATTACTCAAATAATTAATTAATTCGATATTTGACTAATTAATATTTTTTACTGGTCTGGATTGATGAATTATTGAATTAATCTTCTAATTAATTAATTCAAATTCAAATGGATTTACAAAAATTCTTTACAATTATTCAATTATCGAATTAAATAATTATTAAATTACTCAAACAATTACTTAATTCAATATTTGACTAATTAATATTTTTTAATGTTCTGAATTAATGAATTATTTAATTAATTAATTCAAATTAAAATGGATTTTCAAAAATTCTTTACAATTAGTCAATTATTGAATTAATTAATTAATTAATTACTCCAATAATTAATTACTTTTTTAATCGCCCCTTCATCAACAAAAAAATGATATCAAAACGATCGTAATCAATTAAAAACAAAAACTACGACAATGCCCGTTTCACATGTATTTTATTACATCAATTAGTCTCGCTGGACAAAAATCATGCAACGAGAACGCTCTAATCGTTACAATATGCTCGATTTCGTTCGTTCTCACTCGCTGAAACGCTCTTGCACGTCATCCACCAGGTGGTTACAATCGTCTCCCTCCATTTTTCAATTATGCTTACGTCGTAATAAATTTACGATTCACTGGATTAGTCGCGCAGTTTCTCGCAAACACATATACATACATATATACATAGATACATTTATACTTTTGTTTTTAATAATCATATGCAATTTTTACGACGTTACAGCTCGATCGACACGAGCTTCTTTCAATCTCTTCTTCCTCCTCCCACCCTTCTCTCCTCCCTCGTTTATACGAGAGAGACAGAGTACAAACAACATACGGCAATGATTTTTTCCAGGTGGCAGCTTTCGGACGTTAAAAAAACAAATCATTTCAAAAACCTCGAGCAAAAAAAGAAAAAAAATCAAAAACAAAAAATCTTCGATTCAAACGTCATTCACAATTTTTTATTCCAAATTTTACGTTCGCTCCTTAACGAATTAAATTTCCGTCCATTATCAACGAAATTGTACAATCTATCGCGATAGAAAAAATAATTACGCTTAATTAATTCGTTGAAAAAAAAAAAAAAAAAAAAAAAAAAAAAAAAATTATTTTTAAATTATTCGTTTTTTGTTTTTCTTTTGAGTTCAGGTTTTTTTTTTTCTTTGTTCTTTCTATACCACACAATGCCCGCGCAAATCGCTGATTTTCGGTTTGCATTCGTCGACGGGGATTCGACACAACACGTGACAACATTTTGACAAACGATGTACACAGAGTATATCGGTTTCGAAGTTAATTATAATATTTCGTTTAATAGAAAAAGGAATGAGTATACGATTTTTTCTTCGTGCCAATCGGCTCATTTGTTTCTTTCTTTTTATTCGATAAATATCGATAAATATTTTTGATCACATTCAATGTCATCGTTCGATGTTTTTTCCCATACGGATACCGCGAGAATATTCGAATGCGCGAAATCGACTTAAAGGAAAATGAAAAAAAAAAAAAAAAAAAAAAAAAAAAAAAAATGGAACGATAATAAAATTCCAGTTTTTTTTTCTTTTCTTTTTTTTTTTCTTCTCGTTTTTAATTATTACACCTATATAATACAATCATAGAGAGCTCTACAGCCGCGAATCGAAGCAACGGTGTACTCTGTACAATAACAATAACAACAATGAAAACAACAATAATAATAATAATAATAATATTAATAATAATAATAATTCTGTAATAAAATTTCTACACGATCTTGAAATGTCGAAGAAAAAAAAAACAAACGACGAAGAAGAAAGCAAAACTCTAACGATCGCGAAAGAAAAAAAAATTTCGTCGTTTTTCGCAAACGAAAAGTAACAAAATATTGCAAAAAAAAAAAAAATTTGCGAATTATTCTCGAAATAACGAGGAGCCGCAAGCTTCCTCGTTGTGTAATAATTATCACGTTGATTAACGCATGTTCGATAATGGCTCTTAAACATTTATTACGCATATGTTTTTTTTTCTTTTTCTCTCGTTTTTTTTTTGTTTCTCGTTTTTTTTGTTTTTTGTTGTTTAAAACACTGTAAATACGTCGTCGCTCGATCGTTTCGCGGAAGACGAGACGATCTAGCGTTTTGGTCGTTCTCTAATTATTATCTATTTACGTAAAAGATCGGAGGATTTTCATTATACATGTATATATATATATATTTTTGTTTGTTTTGGTTTTTTTTTTTTTTTTTTTCGTTATAGCGTTCGTAATTTCAAGATCATCGTTGGTCCTCTCGCGCTTTCGGAAAAAAAAAAAAAAAAAAAAAAAAAAAAAAAAAAATTGAGACATCTTCGTACATCATTCGGATCTATCGTATAGCGATGATAAATACTTCTAGAAAATTTGGCTTTTCACAGAATCACGCCCGGACGTGACGTCACGTCCCGCTCATCCGGGCAACGACTCTTCGGCTATCGCCTAATTCATTCGTTATCTAATATTGACTTAGATCGCGTGCCTATATTTTATGAAAACAAAAAAAAAATTTTCTTTTTTTTTTTTTTTTTTTGAAAATTCATTGAACGAATCGAAAAACGAGCGAAGTCCGCTCGAGGCTTTGACATCCTGTCGCGTTTCGTTCATTATGACTCCAAAGCTCCGCCGGCAAGTTTGGTCGCGTACAGATTCAGGGCCTGTGAAAGAAAGAAACGAAATTTTGAAAATTTTTGAAAAAATCAATTTTGGGAATTTTTTTTTTTTTTTTATTTTGCAAATGGATTTTTTTTTCTTTTGGACCTTGTATATGAAAGCGTATTGTTCCTTGGTCTGGACTGCTCCAGCGCGATCTCTTCTTATCGTATAAACGACTCGCGGTACGTCGACTGTTCGCGTTATCTCGTACTGCCTTATTCCCAGATCCAGGGCGATCAGTGTCCCGGTTCTACCCGTACCGGGGCTACAATGTACGACGACGGGACCCGGTCCGCCTCGTTGAAGGGCTCTCGCCTCGAGGAGAACAGCTATGAGCCCGGCAGCGTCCGATTGCACGCCGTTCGCCGGCCACAGGTACCAAATGTGTGAGATCTCGCGGAAAGTATTGTTCTCCAAATTCTGGAAAAGAAATAACGATTTTGTCTCATTCGTAAAAAAAAAAATCGGCCGATTTTTTTAAGAAGATCGGTAATTTTTTAAAAAGATCGGTAGTTTGTTTTTAATCGGTAACTCTTACAATTTATTCCTCATCAGTTAGAAAAAGAAATCGGCCAATTTTTTTAGAAAGATCGGTAATTTTTTTAAAAGATCGGTAATTTGTTTTTAATCGGTAACTCTTACAAATTGGTCCTCATCAGTTAGAAAAAGAAATCGGCCGATTTTTTAAAAAGATCTATAATTTTTTAAGAAGATCGGTAATTTTCTTTTAATCGGTAACTCTTACAATTTTTTCCTCTTCAGTAAGAAAAAAAAAATCGGTCGATTTTTTAAAAAAGATCGGTAATTTGTACGATTTATTCGATTTTTAAGCGGGTAATTGTTGATAATTGAGAACAACCATCAGCGTTTTTTCAAAGTATACGAGAAATAATAATTGACTCACCTTCAAATGGAGAGTCGAAATAGCATATTTCTCTTTGGTTTCGCGTTTCTTCAGTGTGACCTGAAAATCACCGAAGAGTCGATGACAGTCCGTGACTTCGGAAGGTGGCAGGTACTCGGCGCATTTTTCGACCCCATTCTCGACAAGATCGGTCAGCATTATGACGACTTTGGACTGTTGTTCCCAGATCATGCGCCAAAAATCGGTAACCGTCGATTCGATCGGTGCTTGACAAGCTATGTAATACTTGGTCGCATTTTTCGGACCCTTGAAAACAAAAAATACAGAAAAATAAGCATGACAATAAATTCGATTTGTCTTGGCCCCATTTTTTAATCGATCCGATTCGAACCGATTTTTTCAATCTCGATGAAAAAAAAAATAGAAAAAAATCGTTCGTTTCAAATCCCAGATCGAACTTACTCGCACGTAACTGGCGTTTATGTACTCGGTGAGAGGATCGTTATTGATTTTCATTAACGATACTCGTGTCTCCGGCAGAGGGACGACATTGGCATATCGGTTCTTGACCTCGGCACCTTGCGGTAGCTCGTCGATCCTAGCGGTGACTTGCGGTATTCCGGCAAATTCTTCGGCGATGATATTTTGCTCGTTGCAAAACGTCGACAAACCAGCGAAATTCAACGGATGCGACGGCGTAGCGGTCTGTAACGGAAAGATCGGTACGATCAACGATACGATTTAAATCCAGTTTCAATTACCGATAATTACCAATAATTTTTTATATTGCCTCCAATGAGAAAACTAAATGAAAAAATTGAAATGAAAGAAATTAATTAATAATTGCCGATCGAATAATGAACCGATCGATAATTACCGAATCCTCGAAAGTTGGATTGCCGTAGCTTCTCTTCGAGGCTCTCGCGACCCCTTTGCGTCCTCTTACGCTGTTGTAGGCGGAGACACTGTCGAGACTGTAAGCGTCGAGCGAGACTGGACGACAACGCTCGCCGTAATTGAATCTCGTTTGTCGTTTTCTCATGATGAACAAAAGACCGGCAAGAAGCACGAGACATATGAAAGCGACGCACGAGACGACTACGACCGCTATCGCGTTGCTCGAATCGGCATCTTGCACGAGCTGGAAACTGCGGATCTGCAAGTACGAAAGATAACGAAAAAAAAAGGAAAGAAAAAAAAAAGAAATAACGATCGATTAATCGATGCACGATAAATCGTTTCGAATGTTCTAAAAAAAAACTTACAGTCACCTGAAGCTTTATCGGCGAACGACTGTACAATGTCGGTAATATTTTTGTCATTTCGGCATCGTAGTTTCCGTTCTTATCGACGACGTAGAGCAGCAGCGTCGTCAATGACAATTCCGTCGTTGCCATCGTCGAGGCTGAACCATCGGTACAGGGATTTTTTTCGAATATTATCTGACTCGCTAGAACGACCCTGAGAAAAATACAAACATTTTTAGATTAATTTTCGAATTTGCAAAAATACAATTCAGCTAAATTCTAGATATTTGCAAATATATTTTTTTTAATCAACTAGTATTGTTGAATTAATTTGTACCATCGGCTGTAAAAACAATCAATTTATTTTGACCCAAATTCTCCACCAAAAAAATATTGAAATAATTCAATTTAACATAAAAAAATTGAAGAGCAGCCGTGGCATAGGGGGTAGCGTTCGCGACTCACATTCAGCAGGACCCGGGTTCGATTCCCACACAAATGAAATTTTTTTCTGTGCTCTCGGTGTTCCTAAAAAACTGTAAGCTCACCCGGAGTGCTTGCTCAAAATTGTGCATGGAGAAAAAAGTTCGTTAGAATTATGAATGAGGAGACATTGCTGAAAAATGGGTATGAAAAGATATGCGATGTAAAAAAGCGAAGTACGCCGTTAAATTGCAATTTGTGCGATAGCAATATATATCGAATATGTACCACGGTTGTTACTATCTATCTACCCTACAAATAAATCAAATTAAAAAAAGAAAGGGAATAAAAGGTCACGATTGCTGTAACGCGTTGCACAATGAATTCGTCAACGAGGATCGAGTTACGAAAGTTCCGATTGATTGCACAATCCTCCTCGCATCGATAATAATCCAATAATTCCGTTAACGAGATTTCAGAAAGTAATACGTACTTCTCGAGGCCGGAGGTCAGAAGATCAGCGAGGGATTGACGAAGGTCCGGCAAATGCGGGCAAATGTCGACCCAGGTGCCCTCGAAAACTATTCTCACGAGAGCCGTCAATTCGTCTGGTGAAACGCCTCTGCCTCCTGGACCAGTAGTATTGACCGTAACGGTGTTAATAGGATTTTCGGAGGTCGAGGGACTCTCCGAGGAACTATCAAGCTCGATGAAAGTAGTGATCGTCTCGGTCGTTGAAGTACTCGAAGTGGAATCCTCTAGAGGACTTCTCGAGGTCACCGTGAATTCCGGGTTATCGGTGACGACAGTAAAGTTCGACGAGTCGGTCGAAGTTTCGGTATTCGAGCTGGAATTTCCGGAAGTCGTTGAAGTTTCGACACTGTAAGTCGACGAATCAACGGAACGTCCGCTGTCAGTTGCATTCCCGACTTCTGGTACAATTTCTGTGACCCTCGGGAAGTTTGTCGTGTCTTCGTAAACGATTTCCGTGGTTGCTTCTGTCGATTCGTTCATCTCGGTCGGTAAAAAGTCGCTGGTTGTCGTAGCGCCTTCGACCTCTGACGCGAAGGTCGTATTCTCTGGATCGCTGGTTTCCTGGGTTGAAAAAATCGTCGTCTCGTCGTCGCTCGATTCCATTTCCGTGACTAACGTCGTTGGATAGGTCGAAGTTTCCTGATTCTCGAAGATTTCCGGGGTTGTTTCTAGATCAGTTTGTGTCGTGGTCGATAAGGTAGGGATCGGTGTGAAGGTCGAGGATTCGAGAAGAGAGGAAGAGGTGGAGGATGTTGATTCTTCATCGTTCAAGGTGAGAACGTTGGACGTTACTGTACTCGCTATAAATTTCTGGGAGACAGTGCTATCCGTCAGACCGATAAATTCGTACTCGACCTGGGACGTCGTTGACTCGATCGGTATTTCCGAGCTGGAAGATTCCTCGGGCTCGCTAGTGACTGGGACAGAAACCTCGAGACCTTGAGAACTGACTGTAGTCGCGGTTTCCTCGAGTTTCGATCCCGAAGTACTTGACCCCGTGACCTTCGTCGACATTGACACGGTAGTCGATGGAATCTCCGTCGGTATAGTTACCGACTGAGCTTCGGTCGACGAAGTTATCGTCGAAGTTTCGGTGACGTCGAGCGGCGATATTTTCAACATCGAATCTTCCGCGTTTATTTGCACATCCGTAATCGTCATATCGCCCTCCGGGTTTGTTCTTTCCGTCGTATTTTGTACTGATAAATGACTCACGGTCGCTCTGGTAACGGCTGTACCGACCGTCGGTAAGACGACGGTCTCGGTTCTCTCCGCATAATTCTCGATCGCGAGATTCGAATTGTTTTTTCCGCTTTGCGTCACTTCCGTTATACCGTTTCCGGTTAGATCGAGACTACCGCTGGTGTCCTTGTTCACGACGCTCGTACTGTCGTCATTGCCGCGTGGAACGTCATTTTCCGCGTTGGAGATACGCAAATTAGCGGCGTAGAGCGTCGTACCGTTTTCCAAGTTCATCGACTCGGTGCTAGTCGTCGTGACGGTTTTATCGTTATCGAGAGGGTTCGAGGAGGTCGTCGCGAAGGTCAAAGACAGACCGGGGGATGACCTTGACGAATTGCCCGACCGCTTTGGATGGGACGGCTTGAACTGTTGTATACTGTTGTCGATAACGACCGAGGACTCGGTGACGACGATTTGACCTTCCTCCTGTTTTTGTCCGATCGCGTTCTCCAGAGCAGACGCTTCCTCATGCGGTTCCGAAACGACCCGATCGCTCGACAAACCGGTCCCGGAGCTCGTTACGTTCGACAGAAGGTCAAACTGAATGACCTTCAGATAAGGATATGGTTTGAACGACAATGATTTCTGTTCCTCGACCGATTTCTCCGTGATTCCAGTGACCCCTGGAAAAGCGACAGTACCGATCGCGACCTTGGACTCCCCGGTTTTCGTCGATTCGTTCAAAAACTCGTTCAAACCACCGAAAGCTATCGTTCGACCTCTCGGAATCGGCAAAATCCTCTCGTCGTTATTTTTTCGATCGGCACTTTCAGCGCCGGTGAACGTCGTACCGTTCGTTTTGTTTCGATCGTTTATCAAATTCTTCGTATTCTCGGCCTCGATTGAAATCGCGTCTATCGTTCTCTCGGCCTTATCCTCGCTCAGTCGTAAAACCTTCGGTAACGTGGAATTCTTGAACAACTCGACTTGGGACTTGGGTCCTTTCGCTGCTTCCGGCTGTTCGTCGTCACCGGAAGTGATCAGATTCGTTGGATTTTCCAAGGTGCCCTTGACGCTCTTGTAATCGGTACCGTAAATATCCTCGTTTTTGGCCGCTTGAGCGATTTTACTCGCGATATAATTGACATTAGTGTCGTTTACGAGAGAATAATTGTTGTCCGAATGTTTTCCGTCGATCTCTTTGAAATCGTATTCGTCGGAATTGCCGAATTCCTTCGTATCGTCGATCTTCGTTGGCGCGCCATTTTTTTTCTCACCGCCTTTTTTCGACGGTGGCGTCGTTGGCTCACGGTCGCCATCTTTATCATCGAAATCGTGAATCTCGTCGTAATCTTCCTTATCGCCGAATTCCGGAAGAAATTCCGTAGCTAGACGTTTGCCCTCGACATTTTCGACCTCTGACTGGGCCAAGGTAACCTTCAGCTTCTCGCGCTTGATAACGGGGTCACCTTGAACATCGGCATCTTCAAATTTACTCGTGACGTTCGTAACGATCTTTGCGACAGCCTCGGGCCTGGCCTCGGGCCTGTCGTTGACTCGCTTCAAGGACGGTGATGTCGGCTCGATTTTACGTGACGTCGAGTTTCCTGACGGTTCCTCGATTATCGTTGCCCGCGTCGTCGTCGTCGCAGCCGTGGTTACGTTCGAGAACGCTTGCGAACGGACCGTTACGCTGAACAACAGCAGCGTTATTAAACCTAAAACGACAAAAAACAATTTTGTTTACAAAAATTTCTACTTTTTTAGTTTAAAAAAAAATTCCAAAATATTAAAAAATAAACGTTTAAAACGATTCGAACGATCGAATCTGCTTTTATCTAGAATATTTCGAGCTCCAACGAATCTGCGATAACTTTTATTTTGCGAATTTCAAGTTTTTTGTTGTTTTGGTTTTTGTTTTTTTTTGGTTTTGGTTTTGGTTTTTGGAGAACCTTTGCGAACGGACCGTTACGCTTAACAATAGAAGCGTTATTAAACTTAAACCGAAATAAAAAACAAATTTTTATAAAAATTCCGATTATTGTTTAGTTGAAACAAAATTCGAAAAAATGAACAAATAAGCGTTTAAAACGATTCGAACGATCGAATCTGCTTTTATCTCGAATATTTCGAGCTCCACCTAATCGGCGATAACTTTTGTTTTGCGAATTTCAAGTTTTTTGTTTTTTTGGTTTTTGTTTTTTTTTGTTTTGGTTTTGGTTTTTGGAGAACCTTTGCGAACGGACCGTTACGCTTAACAATAGAAGCGTTATTAAACTTAAACCGAAATAAAAAACAAATTTTTATAAAAATTTCGATTATTTTTTAGTTGAAAGAAAATTCGAAAAAATGAGAAAATAAGCGTTTAAAACGATTCGAACGATCGAATCTGCTTTTATCTCGGATATTTCGAACCCCACCGAATCGACAATAACTCTTGTTTTGCGAATTTCAAGTTTTTTGTTTTTTTTTTTTGTTATTTTTTGTTATTTCGACCGTCGAAACATCCGCTTCGCTATTTTTGCCTAACAAGGTACTGTTTTTTTCTTCTAAACTCGTCGTTAAGACGCTCGAGACTTCGGTATTTAATGCACTTCGATCTAAACAAAACAAAAAACCGGTTCGCCTCGGGGAAATACCCGGGAATCGTTTCGATTTTTTCTTTTTTTTTTTTTTTCTTTCGGATTCGTCTCTTTTCTTTTTCAATACGTCGCAAAACACGTCCTCACTCTTTTAATATATGCCGACAATAACGAATGCAAAATGCCCTCGGTTATTACGCCGGTGTATAATAATCGAGAGTTTGCGATTTCTCCATTCCTTTGTTTCCCAATGGGCGGTCGGGACTTTATTATTAACGTGCGCGACAGCCGAGCGACGAGTGAGTCAAGTTCGAGGAGAACAATCGAGGAACAATCGAGAGCCTCGAGCAGGCCCGATAAGGACGCGAGAGATATAAACCAAGAGAGCTAATTCTATTTTTTTTTTTCAAAATTCAAAAATTGCACCGAAATAAAACAACAAATTTTTTAATAATGAAAAACGTGTTTTTGTTAAACAAGATGTAAGGGATGGGCCAATTTTGAAGAAAATCTAAAAATCTCTAGACAAATTAACAGAAATAATTGCAATTTTGATGGATTATAATTTTTGTTTTGGATTTTTTTTTTGTTTTTTTTACAAAAATAAAACAAAAAGTTTTTTAAATAATTAAAATCGTATTTTTCTTGAGCAAGATATGAGCGATAAGCCAACTTTGAAGAAAATCTAAAAATCTCTAGACAATTCAACAGAAATAATTGCAATTTTGATCGACTATAATTTCTTTTGAATTTTTGTTTTTCCAAAAATGAAACAAAAAGTTTTTAAATAATAAAAATCGTATTTTGCTTGAGCAAAGTATAAGCGATAAGCCAATTTTGAAGAAAATCTAAAAATCTCTAGAAAAATTGACAGAAATAATTGCAATTTTGATCAACTATAACAAATTTTTGAAATTTTTATTTTTCCAAAGATAAAACAAAAAGTTTTTAAATAATAAAAATCGTATTTTTCTAGAGCAAAGTATAAGCGATAAGTCAATTTTGAAGAAAATCTAAAAATCTCTAGAAAAATTGACAGAAATAATTGCAATTTTGATCAACTATAAAAATTTATTGAAATTTTTATTTTTTCCTCGTTACTTCGCGGTAGCGATTTCCATTCGCATGAATAATCGAGTTCGCGAGTGTTTTACCCAGATGAAAAAAAAAGAAATGAAAACAGACACTCGATCTGTGTCTGATGGATCGTCCGGACACGTCGAGCGAAACGTGCTTATCTCCCTCGTGTTCGCACACGTGCGTGAGACTCCTACACTCTCACCGATGATGCACCAACTAGCCATATGTACACCTCCACGCTCCTCGTGAGCGATAAATCTAACAGTAAATCGTCGCTCAGCCCACTATCGCCGCACCGGAGCATCGCAAATTGCACGGGCTCTGGTTTAAAAAAACGAAAGAAAGAACGAAAGAAAAAAAGAAAAAACCATTCACACACACGCACGAGCAACTCGTAACCTACTATCACGGATTTCCCACGAAAGTGCGCGAGATAAATCGTCGCGTAACATTCGAGAAGAATTTCGAAGATTTAGTAAATATTGGAGAAATTTAAAAAATTTCGAAAAATACAACAAAAAAGATCGAAAATTTGTTTTTATAATTTGTACTGTTAAAATTCATTAAAAATTTGTGAACATCAATCTCAAGGGTTCCATGCTTTATTAGAAAGGAATGAAAATAGTAAATCCTGGAGAATTATCAAAAATTTCGAAAAACAACAAAAAAGATCAAAAATGTTTTTTTATAATTTGTACTGTTAAAATTCATTACAAATTTGTGAAAATCAATCGCAAGGATTGGACGCTTTATTAGAAAGGAATGAAAATAGAAAATCCTGGAGAATTATACAAAATTCGAAAAACACAACAAAAAAGATAAAAAATATTTTTTTATAATTTGTACGGTTAACATTCATTAAAAATTTGTGAAAATCAATCTCAAGGATTTGATGCTTTATTAGAAAGGAATGAATATAGTAAATCCTGGAGAATTATCAAAAATTTCGAAAAACAAAACAAAAAAGATAAAAAATATTTTTTTATAATTTGTACTGTTAAAATTCATCAAAAATTTGTGAAAATCAATTTCAAGGGTTGGACGCTTTATTAGAAAGGAATGAAAATAGTAAATCCTGGAGGATTATCAAAAATTTCGAAAAACAACAAAAAAGATCAAAAAATTTTTTTATAATTTGTACTGTTAAAATTCAGTAAAAATTTATGAAAATCAATCTCAAGGATTCCATGCTTTATTAGAAAGGAATGAAAATACTAAATCCTGGAGAATTATCAAAAATTTCGAAAAACACAACAAAAAAAATAAAAAATATTTTTTTATAATTTGTACTGTTAACATTCATTAAAAATTTGTGAAAATCAATCTCAAGGATTCCATGCTTTATTAGAAAGGAATGAAAATAGTAAATCCTGAAGAATTATCAACAATTTCGAAAAATACAACAAAAAAGATCAAAAATATTTTCGAAAATATTTCTTTCTACCAAAAGAGCTTAAAATTCATTCCAAATTTCTGAAAACAAATCTCAAAGAATCGAACCTTTATTACAAAAGCTTACAACGAAAATTCTCAAAAATTTGAAACCAAAATTTATTATTTCACTCCCAAAATCAATTATTTTGTTTCTAAATTTATCAAAACTACTCCAATTTTCTTTTATTTTTTTTCTCATTCCTTTAAATCATACAAACTTTCGAATTACCTGTCCATAATCCTTTGCTCGAGTTACTCGTTCTTCTGCCCGTCATCTCGGCATCCGTAGGACCGCTCGATTAAATCTGCAATCACACGAGTGTAACATTGAAAATTAAATATTTATTATTGTACAATACGAGACGAGTATATAGGACGGGCTAATGGCTCAAGGGAGAATGCAGATTCGGTGGCAAACAAGACCATGGGGCAATCACGACGACGACGATGACAATGATGATGATGATGATGATGATGATGATGATGATGATGATGATGATAACAACGATGATGATGATTCTATTCGCGATATCGCGCCATACAGACGAAGGCAGTCATCGCTGATGGTCCAAGGCTTGTCAATTAGATTACTACAAGTTGCTTGCTCTCTCTCTCTCTCTCTCTATATATATATATATATATATATATATATATATATGAGGCATTTCGCATGAAGTCATCCAGCCTAAAACATAAAAGTTTTTTAATCGTCTTGAAATTTTTATGGTCAATAGTCCTATTGATAGTGAAGCTTCAGTAAAAATTTTAAGGCTCTAGCTCAAATAGTTGCCTAGCAATAGGGGCTTAAATTTGTACCATATTGGCCGTCGTGGCAACATTCCCAGGTTTGTATCTTCCCGAGAAATATAGCGATTTTAAAAAGTCAGGGGTGATTTTTAAAGCATTTTCTGCGTACTTTAAGAATATATTTTTTATTGTTAATAAAATTATCAAGTTCATAACAATTTTTTAAGGTTAATGTTAAAAATGACTTTTTCTCAAAGATCGACATCTTCGATTTTTATAAAAAAAATTTATAAAATAGTAGGGTTCTTTCTGAACAAAAAAGTATATAATGTCCAAGATGGGCCGGACCTTAGTTTCGGAGATACAGTAGGATTTACCAGCGAGCGCGCGGTTCACGTAGTGTTGCGCGGCGACCCTCCAGGCTACGTTCGGGCTTGAGCTCGACCGTTCGGACTTGAGTTCGAATGTAGCCGAGAAATATTCTAATTTAAAAAATTCAGGACTGATTTTTAAAGCACTTTCTGCGTACTTTAAGAATATATTTTTTATTGTTAATAAAATTGTCAAGTTCATAACAATTTTTTAAGGTTAATGTTAAAAATTACTTTTTCTCAAAGATCGACATCTTCGATTTTTATAAAAAAAATTTATAAAATAGTAGGATCCTTTCTGAACAAAAAAGTATATAATGTCCAAGATGGGCCGGACCTTAGTTTCGGAGATACTGTAGGATTTACCAGCGAGCGGGCGCTTCACGCAGTGTCGCGCGGCGACCCTCCAGCCTACGTTCGGACTTGAGCTCGGCCGTTCGGACTTGAGTTCGAATGTAGCCGAGAAATATTCCAATTTAAAAAATTCAGGACTGATTTTTAAAGCACTTTCTGCGTACTTTAAGAATATATTTTTTATTTTTAATAAAATTATCAAGTTCAAACAATTTTTTAAGGTTAATGTTAAAAATGACTTTTTCTCAAAGATCGACATCTTCGATTTTTATAAAAAAAATTTATAAAATAGTAGGGTCCTTTCTGAACAAAAAAGTATATAATGTCCAAGATGGGCCGGACCTTAGTTTCGGAGATACTGTAGGATTTACCAGCGAGCGGGCGCTTCACGCAGTGTCGCGCGGCGACCCTCCAGCCTACGTTCGGACTTGAGTTCGAATGTAGCCGAGAAATATTCCAATTTAAAAAATTCAGGACTGATTTTTAAAGCACTTTCTGCGTACTTTAAGAATATATTTTTTATTGTTAATAAAATTATCAAGTTCAAACAATTTTTTAAGGTTAATGTTAAAAATGACTTTTTCTCAAAGATCGACATCTTCGATTTTCATAAAAAAAATTTATAAAATAGTAGGGTCCTTTCTGAACAAAAAAGTATATAATGTCCAAGATGGGCCGGACCTTAGTTTCGGAGATACTGTAGGATTTACCAGCGAGCGGGCGCTTCACGCAGTGTCGCGCGGCGACCCTCCAGCCTACGTTCGGACTTGAGTTCGAATGTAGCCGAGAAATATTCCAATTTAAAAAATTCAGGACTGATTTTTAAAGCACTTTCTGCGTACTTTAAGAATATATTTTTTATTGTTAATAAAATTGTCAAGTTCATAACAATTTTTTAAGGTTAATGTTAAAAATGACTTTTTCTCAAAGATCGACATCTTCGATTTTTATAAAAAAAATTTATAAAATAGTAGGGTCCTTTCTGAACAAAAAAGTATATAATGTCCAAGATGGGCCGGACCTTAGTTTCGGAGATACTGTAGGATTTACCAGCGAGCGGGCGCTTCACGCAGTGTCGCGCGGCGACCCTCCAGCCTACGTTCGGACTTGAGTTCGAATGTAGCCGAGAAATATTCCAATTTAAAAAATTCAGGACTGATTTTTAAAGCACTTTCTGCGTACTTTAAGAATATATTTTTTATTGTTAATAAAATTGTCAAGTTCATAACAATTTTTTAAGGTTAATGTTAAAAATGACTTTTTCTCAAAGATCGACATCTTCGATTTTTATAAAAAAAATTTATAAAATAGTAGGGTCCTTTCTGAACAAAAAAGTATATAATGTCCAAGATGGGCCGGACCTTAGTTTCGGAGATACTGTAGGATTTACCAGCGAGCGGGCGCTTCACGCAGTGTCGCGCGGCGACCCTCCAGCCTACGTTCGGCACTAACAGCGGTAACAGCGGCACTAACAATATTGTGAAATTTCCAATTTTGGGTTTTTGTTAGGTATTGTTGGAGTTGCTGTTTCTGGTGAATTATATTACAGTCTATTAAAAATTTTGCATGAAAATTTTCTTACAATTATTGATTATTTCGGATTACTTTCACATTATCTGATTTTCCAATTTTTCGTAAGAAGACCTGATTGCAGCTGTGGATGCATCCCGAAAAGCCTTCAGTAATAAGTGTATAAATCCTTTCAATAAAAAGGCTCACGAAAAAGACTCGATTTAAGATTAATTTCTGAATCTTTACGCATGTCACTGCCGAGTTCATTTCCAAAAGATGGCAAATTATGCAGATCTTGCAGAAACGACTGCATTAAGCGTTCAAAAGAAAAGTCGTTATTAATGCCAATATCTGCGGAAATGTGCGATGGTGATGATGTTAATGACCCTCCTGTATAAAAGTCTGCAGGGTATAATGATGATACTGATGATGATGATTATTGTATTCGGCCTTGCGAAAAAATGGCTTTAAAGTGCAATGATGGATACCATCATGCTGGTATTGAAGTTCTGGAGCAAATTAAAGAAATATATCGCAATTCCACTAGCACTTCAGAGAAGTTACTATTACTCACGCTCGCACCAAAATCGTGGAGCCGAAAAAAGTGGCAACAGAATTTCATGCTTCAGAACATCAGGTCCGAAAAGCAAAAACATTGGTAACTGCCAATGGTATTTTAACATCACCAGGTCTAAAAAAAGGAGGCAGAAAACTTAGTACTGCAACAGAAGCCCTTGTTAAAATATTTTATGAAGACGATGAAAATAGCCGACTTTTACCCAGAATGAAAGATTTTATTTCAATACGTAAAGAAGATGGGTCTCGAGAGCAGGTTCAAAAGCGACTTATTTTGAGCAATCTTTCTGAATTACATTATACATTTAAAGAGAAACATCCTAATGAGAAAATTGGATTCACAAAATTTTCTCAGCTCAGACCACGTCATTGTGTTCTTGCTGGAAGCAGCGGCACGCATACTGTATGCGTGTGTGTTTACCATGAAAATGTCAAGCTTATGTTAGATGCAATGGACTTAGAAAAAATTACGAGAAATTCTAAGGTCCCCCTCAAATCTTACCGTGAATGCTTGCAACAAATTACATGCAACAACCCAATTTTAATGTGAAATCTTGGACAATGCGAGTCATGTCCTAGCAAAGAACACATTAAAGATTATTTCAGAAGTCTCTTAATTGAAAATGTTATTGAGACGGTGCAATTTCAGGTGTGGCAACATACTGATAGAAGTACCTTACAGACGGAAATAGCAGATGCTGATGATTTTATTGAACGACTTTATAATCTGTTACACAAGTTAAAGCCTCACGCTTTTATAGCGAAAAAGCAAACATCTGTCGTGACAGAGCTGAAAATGGGCTACAAAAAATCAGTTTTTAATTCAATGTGATTTCGCAGAAAACTACACATTCGTTATTCAGAATTCTGCACAATCATTCCATTGGAATAATGACCAATGCACAACTTTTACAGCGGTTGTGTATTATAAGGGAGAAGGAGATTTAGAACACTGCAGTATAGCAATTTTATCGGACAATTTGAAGAATGATACGGCAGCTGTTTACGAATAACAAACAATTATTGTTCATTATTTGAAAACAAATTTCACGCCAGCTAAAATATTTTATAACACGGATGGTGCTGCCCAACACTTTAAAAATAAATACAATTTAAGAAATCTCCTATTTCATGAAAGTGATTTTGGCATCCCTGCGGAGTAGCAAAGGGTCCCTGCAATGGCATAGGCGGAAAACTAAAAAGGTTTGCTGCTCGAGCAAATCTTCAAGCATCAGCGGAAAATCATATTTCATCTCCTCAAGCCTTGTACTAGTGGGCCAACAAAAACTTAACTAAGACTACAGTTTTGTTCAGCTCAAAATCTCAGCAAGAAGTGACTGCAAAAACTCTGGTAAAAAGATCTGCTAAAGCTACCACAATACCAGGAACGCACAAGTACCATGCTGTAATTCCGATCGACAACTGCAAGCTTATGTTAAAACAATATTCCTCAGCTGTAGATTATGAAATTTTTCCGAAAATGAAAACAACCAAAAGAAAAAGCTATACATAAGTTCGTCATCATCTTGTAAAACAATGGAAGCAGGGCAACATCACATTTTGAAATAGACTTTTTCTCAAAGATCGACCCCTTCGATTTTTATAAAAAAAATTTATAAAATAGTAGGGTTCTTTCTGAACAAAAAAGTATATAATGTCCAAGATGGGCCGGACCTTAGTTTCGGAGATACAGTAGGATTTACCAGCGAGCGGGCGCTCCACGTAGTGTCGCGCGGCGACCCTCCAGGCTACGTTCAAGCCCGCTATTCCTGGTTGGCGTTTCTCGCAAGTGAAGTATTACCATAAAACCGCGGCACTAACAATTTTCTTATACACACAATTGGACAATGTGAGGCATGTGCTAGCGAAGAACACGTTAAAGATCATTTCAGAAGTCTCTTAAATGAAAGTTTAACGAAACGTTGAAAACACGCTCATCAAGTAATTGTCAGCACTTAACATTCAATCCCTGCTTAGCGGTACCCAGGATGAACGACGTGGACGTGATAGGGTTCTCATCCCATCGGGGTGCTTTTTGAACGTGAGTCCCCTTGCCTCTCACGAATCGGGGTGCTTTTTGAACGTGAGTCCCCTTGCCTCTCACGAATCGGGGTGCTTTTTGAACGTGAGTCCCCTTGCCTCTCACGAATCGGGGTGCTTTTTGAACGTGAGTCCCCTTGCCTCTCACGAATCGGGGTGCTTTTGGAACGTGAGTCCCCTTGCCTCTCACAAATCGGGGTGCTTTTTGAACGTGAGTCCCCTTGCCTCTCACAAATCGGGGTGCTTTTTTAGCGTGAGTCCCCTTGCCTCTCACGAATCGGGGTTCTTATCAAACGGTAGAAAAAATTGGAAATAATATTGTTTTTTCTTAGCTCTCTCTCAATTCATTGCCGCTATTTCAAAATGTGATGTTGCCCTGCTTCCATTGTTTTATAAAATGATGACGAACTTATGTACAGCTTTTTCTTTTGGTTGTTTTAATTTTCGGAAAAATTTCATGATCTACAGCTGAGGAATATTGTTTTAACATAAGCTTGCAGTTGTCGATCGGAATTACAGCATGATACTTGTGCGTTCCTGGTATTGTGGTAGCTTTAGCAAATCTGTTTGCCAGAGTTTTTGCAGTGACCTCTTGTTGAGATTTTGAGCTGAACAAAACTGTAGTCTTAGTTAAGTTTTTTTTTGCCCACTGGTACAAGGCTTCAGGAGATGAAATATGATTTTCCGCTGATGCTTGAAGACTTGCTCGAGCAGCAAACCTTTTTAGATTTCCGCCTATGCCATCGCAGGGACCCTTTCCGTGGGCAGTAGCATGGAAATGCCACTCCGCAGGGATGCCAAAATCATTTTCATGAAATATGAGATTTCTTAAATTGTATTTATTTTTAAAGTGTTGGGCAGCACCATCCGTGTTATAAAATATTTTAGCTGGCGTGAAATTTGTTTTCAAATAATTAACAATAATTGTTTGGTATTCGTAAACAGCTACCGTATCATGCTTCAAATTGTCCGATAAAATTGCTATACTGCAGTGTTCTAAATCTCCTTCTCCCTTATAATACACAACCGCTGTAAAAATTGTGCATTGGTCATTATTCCAATGGAATGATTGTGCAGAATTCTGAATAACAAATGTGTAGTTTTCTGCGAAATCACATTGAATTAAAAACTGATTTTTTTGGAGCCCATTTTTCAGCTCTGTCACGAAAGATGTTTGCTTTTTCGCTATAAAATCGTGAGGCTTTAACTTGTATAACAGATTACAAAGTCGTTCAATAAAATCATCAGCATCTGCTATTTCCGTCTTTAAGGTACTTCTATCAGTATGTTGCCATACCTGAAATTGCACCTTCTCAATAAAATTTTC
>OZ023258.1:4749884-4772894 GCA_964007305.1 Netelia melanura
AACCAATTTTCGTTTTGTGAAATGTTTTTTTCGAATGTTGCGAACGACATTGATTCGAGCTATGACGAAAAAATGGAATGAGTTTGAAAAATCCTTGAATTCTTCGATTTAAAAAAAAAATAATTATTGAGGTAAATAGAAATGAAAAATTCTGGATTTTTAATTTAGCAACGAACTAACGTGCGAATAAAATTGAGAATCCTGAGAATTCCTAAATAAGTTCCAAAATGATTTTCCAAATAATTTCCCAAATAATTTCCCAAACAATTTCCAAACAATATCCCAAATAATTTCCCAAATACTTTCCCAAATAATTGCCCAAATTATTACCCAAATAATTTCCTAAATAATTTCCCAAATAATTTCCCAAATAATTTCCCAAATAATTTCCCAAACAATTTCCCAAATAATTTCCCAAACAATTTTCCAAATAATTTCCCAAATAATTTCCCAAATAATTTCCCAAACAATATCCCAAATAATTTCCCAAATAATTTCCCAATTAAGTTTCCAAATAATTTCCCAAATAAACAATTTCCCAAATACTTTCCCAATTTATTTCCCAAAAATAATTTTCCTCAAAAACCTTTCCCTATCATACCCAATAATTAAACAACAAATATCCTACACAAGAAACTATATTCCTCATCCACAACAAAATTAAAGCAACCCCCACATATATACAATTATAAATTAATCGAGGCAAATTGAGCGTGTATGGAGTGATTGGCTTTCGATAATTCTGTTACGAGTCTCCGTCGGTTTTCCGTTCGACGTACACACTCGTGGTACATGTTGTAGATTAACGCAAAGCGAATCTGTGCGACATGATAAGATGCGCATATGTCTATCTATATATACATATCTATAGATACGAACAGAGTGACAGGGAAAGAGAGAGAGAGAGAGAGAAATGATAACACGGTATCGATCGATATCTGGCGTTCGTCGCATAGTACGAAGAGCGTGAGGTAGCCAGTATCGAGGACGATGTTACGTCGTCCTGGTTGTCGTTTCGTCGAAGCGAGCGAGTGCACACAACCGGAAATTTAGTGCGGAAGCATTCCGGAAATTCGCTCCAAAAAGCAGTTAAGCGAAATCGTACGGTTAAACCATGGACGATGCCAGCAGGAATTTAGTGCGAAACTATCGCACTGTAATGCCTAAAAGATGCGATAGATCGAGCTCTAACATCGAATTAAAGCCAAACACATATTTATATATACAATTTTATGGCTTGTTCGGGTTTAGGAGAGACACTCTCGAAGTTTTCGTTAATTAAATTTCGCGCGAATGAAAATTCACTCTGGGCGCACAAGCGACCAATCTGAGATAACGAACCGAGCGTTTTACGTTTATCATTCCACTTCCCATCATCGTTCCCACCGAGCCAGGTTTTTGTTTTCCAATTTGTGTGAAATAATTGCTCGATGTAAAAAAGAAATCAAATAAAATTGAATCGAAAATCTATTCGACCGAAAAAATGAATTTTTGTTACGATCGATGAGAAAGTTTATTAATTTTTGGTTTTCGATTTTTATATTGGTTTTTTATTTTATCGAGGGGAAAGTTAATTCGAGTAATGGGAAATTGATGAAGTTTTATTGTAATATCGAAGCTATTACGCTCGCTCGTTTCGTAATTGAATTAAACAAACCAAAATTGAATAAAAAATTTATTCGATTTAAAAAAAATGAATTTTCGTTTCGATCAATGAGAAAGTTTATTAATTTTTGGTTTTCGATTTTTATATTGGTTTTTTATTTTATCGAGGGGAAAGTTAATTCGAATAATAGGAAATTTATGAAGTTTTATTGTAATATCGAAGCTATTAGGCTCGCTCGTTTCGTAATTGAATTAAACAAACCAAAATTGAATCGAAAATTTATTCGATTAAAAAAATAATAAATTTTTATTCCGATCAATGAGAAAGTTTATTAATTTTTGGTTTTTGATTTTTATATTGGTTTTTTATTTTATCGAGGGGAAAGTTAATTCGAGTAATGGGAAATTGATGAAGTTTTATTGTAATATCGAAGCTATTACGTTCGCTCGTTTCGTAATTGAATTAAACAAACCAAAATTGAATCGAAAATTTATTCGATTAAAAAAATAATAAATTTTCATTCCGATCAATGAGAAAGTTTATTAATTTTTGGTTTTCGATTTTTATATCGGTTTATCGTTTTATCAAGGGAGAAATTAATTCGGGTGAAGGGAAATCAATGAAGTTTTATCGTAATATCGACATTATCGACGCGCTCGGTCGTTTCGTAATTGAATTAATCGACGACAATGGGAGCGAGGTGGAGAATTTCGGCGTACGTCCATTAGGACGAGATGTCCATAAGTCGTTCCGGGAATTCACGTTCAATTTCCATCGAAGGATTATCGCAATTTGCGCTTATCGCGAATATAATAATGCGTTTATGCATTATTGGCGATCGGAAATCGAGAGAGGAAACGGGTAAACGGTGAAACAAATGCGTCGACGTAGTAGGCGTTCGGGAAATCGTTAGTTGGATTGAACGCGAGATAGACAATGAAGCTGTACTTAAAAATGAAAATCGCACACTCTACGTCGATCAATCAATCGGTATACGATAATGGAGTCGAGTGGGAGGAGAATTCGCAGTGAGAGCGAGAGTGATTGTGCTCTGGGGGAACGGCGCACTATTATTGTTATAATAATAATAATAATAATAATAGTAATAATAATGATGATAATTTAAAGAATTTAAAAATAATAACAATAATTATAATTATCGTTATTGTATTATTACATTATTATTAATTAAGACAGCTGTTATGACCTCGTAATAAATTAATTAATTAACATTGTATTTCGATCATTTATAACAGAAATCTTATTTTTTGGGATAATTTGATTATTTTGTTATAATTATTATTTCAATTTACGAATTAATTATTAATTAAGACAGCTGTTATAACTTCGGAATAAATAAATTAATTAAGATTGTATTTCATTCATTTATAAAAGAAATCTTATTTTTTGGGAGGATTTGATTATTTTATTGCAGTTATTATTAACTCACAAATTAAAATTAATTATTAATTAAGATAGCTATTATGACTTTGGAGTAAATTTATTAATTAAGATTGTATTTCAATCATTTAGAAAAGAATTCTTATTTTTTCGGATAATTTGATTATTTTATATCAATTTCCGAATCAAAATTAATTATTAATTAAGGCAGCTATTACGACTTGGTAGTAAATAAATAAATTAAGTTTGTATTTCAATCATTTATAAAAGAAATCTTACTTTTTGGCATAATTTGATTATTTTATTACAATCATTATTTCAACTCACGAATTAAAATTAATTATTAAGTAAGACAGCAACATATTACGACTTCGGAATAAATAAATTGATTAAGTTTGTATTTCACTCATTTATAAAAGAAATCTTATTTTTTGTGATAAATTGATTATTTTCTTACAATCATTATTTCAACTCACGAATTAAAATTAATTATTAATTAAGACAACTATTACGACTTCGGAATAAATAAATTAATTAACCTGTTATTTCATTCATTCCCAAAAGAAATATTATCTTTTCCAATAACTCGATTATTTTATTATAATTATCATTTCAATTCGCGTATTAAAATTAATTAATCAACAGATTTTCCAAAAATTTAACAAAATAACAAAAACATTATTCTCGTATTTTTAAAAACATTTTTACACCGACGTTACTTTTAAACGCGTCGATTTATTCGACAAAAAGAAAATGCATTCGTCCCGATATCTCCCTTTGTTTCATCCTCTGTCGTAAAGTCCCATACTTAGGTACTCTGACCTATATCTATACGAAGGATTCATAGCCGATACGTATTATGCATAATGCACGTATTTTGCATCTTCTTTCTCTCGCCTCGTAAATCTCGTCACGTGATTACAGCCTTCTCCAGAGTATCATCGATTCTCTCAAGAGATCCTCGATCCTCTCGATCTCTCCTTCGTCGTTCTTCTAGAGGACTTGTCCGTAGTTATAATACAAATATAGATATATATATATAAGCACTAGAATAATTCTCGACACGCTATCGTGCGACCAAGTGCGATGCCATTCAGGCGCATAAATTTCCATGAAATTGCGCGATTCTCAACGTGTTCCTCTCAATCTCTTCCTCTCTCTCTCTCTCTGTTCTCTTTAAATAAAGAATTGCGACGGAACTTCCGGGACGACGGTGAGACGACGAGGCAGGTGATTAAGGGGAGGGATCGCAGTCCAAAGTCGACGTTTTTTACTTCG
Source organism: Netelia melanura (assembly GCA_964007305.1). Classification (NCBI taxonomy): domain Eukaryota; kingdom Metazoa; phylum Arthropoda; class Insecta; order Hymenoptera; family Ichneumonidae; genus Netelia; species Netelia melanura. The sequence goes on from OZ023258.1 coordinate 4,754,170, forward strand.
CGACTTTTTCCAGAAAAAGAAAAAAGAATCTTATAATTCTTCGAAGAATTGAAAAGTTGCCTTTGACAATTTTTTATCTCAGCGGAATTATTTAATATTGCAATACGATGAATGTAATAAAAGTAATAATAATAATGGACGTTGGGTTTTCGCGCGTTTATTCTTTTCGTCTCGGTGAGATTAATGAGAAAAGTTCGTTTGACTTTTGAGAATCGTCGACGAGCTTGTCAATTTTTATAACGAGAATATATGAAATTTAAATTTGTCGAGTATGACAAAAATTGGTTAATTGCAATTTTTTGTTTGTTTTTGTTCAGTTTAATAAAAATAAAAACATTCTTTTTGTTTCGATGAATTTTATTTGTTTTTTATTCTGGACTTTTTCTTTCGTAGGAATTGACGAAAGTGAGATTGAGCAAAAGAAAAAAAAAAGAATGGAAGTCGACTGTGTCTTTTCAACGAAATTGTCATTCGCTACGTCTCTTTATAATCGAGGATAATACCGAGGCAATGCCGTACGTTTGTTTGATCGTACAGTCCATGACGTAAACTCGAAATTCAACGAAATATTTAGTGGAATTTCATCATTTTACATATATTTTCATAACGTATCGAAATATATCTCACGAAAAGAAACAAAAAATAATAACAATAATCGTGATAAAAAATACCGCGAAATTCAAATTTAAACGACACGTAATTTCATAAATATAATTTAAAAAATGATAATCCCAGCATTTCTATGAAAAACTACTTAATTTTTAATATTAAAATCAAAATGACAAAACAAAAAACATGAATTCAACCTCGGAAATATTTAATTTATTTTTGTAATTTTCCTATTTTCCAAAATTCCTGATTTTCACGAGAAATAAAAAAAAAATTTATAAAATTGAAACTTCATCGTTTTACATATGTTTTTATAACGTAAAATATCGAAATATATCTCACAAAAACAAAAAACAAAAAAAAATAATAACAATAACAATAATAAAAAAAAACGAACTTCAAATTCAAACGACCCCAAATTCCCAAATATATTAAAAAAAATAACAAAATCCCAGCATCTCCACGAAAACCCATATTATAATTTTACATTAAAATAGAATTAACAAAACAAAAAACACGAATTCAACCTCAAAAACATTAAATGAATTTTTAAATTTTCCTATTTTTTTTCAAAATTCCTGATTTTTACTAGAAATCAGAAACAAAAAAGCAGTTTATAAAACTGAAACTTTTGTTCGTGATTGTATACGCAAAGTATCCTTAAACGTGTTGTTGTCGTCGAGTCTTGTGCCAACGGTGATGGAAAATGGAGGGGGGGTATATTACGCAGTGAGAGGCTCGACCTGCCACGAAATCACTCCAAGCGCGCTGTGTGTTCCTGTGACTACAGCACAATGAAGCCATTATTCCATGAAGCATTCCGAGGCTTTATCTCTACTTGCTCGTTGCATCAACTAAATATACACGTATAGAATAGTAAATATATACATACATATACATATACACAGGGTGAGTTTCATAAGGCGTCTCAAACTTTATTTTAAGATAGATGGGATCATTACAAACAAAAGTTGCAAATATACATTGGGGATATGTTTAATAGTTTAGGAGATATAAATGGTTTAAATTGGTCCAATCAGAGATCGCCGAGAAACGTTGGACCCGCCCACTTCCCGCCTTAACCGCAGAGATAGCAGCGTAGGGCGTTACATTTGGAGTTGCGAAATTCAGAGCAGATGATTTTATTTATTATATTATTACACAGTCATTTTTATTTCTCGGGCATTGGCTGCTACAGCGGGGAGTGGGCGGCTCCAACACTTCTCGGCAACATTCAGAGCAATCAATACTCGAGAAATAAAAATGACTGCGTAATAATATAATAAATAAAATTGACCGCTCTGAATGTTGCAACCCCAAATGTAATGCTCTACACTGTGCTATCTCTACAGCTGGGGCGAGGAGTGGGCGGTCCCAACGCTTCCAACTTAAAACATTTATATCCCGTAAACTATTAAAAATATCCCCAATGTATATTTACAATTTTTGTTCGTAATGAACCCATCTATCTTAAAATAAAGTGTGACGCACTTTATAAAACTCACCCTGTATATAATATATATATGTACATTTATATATATATACACGTGTGCATGTGTATGTGTTTATATAGATAGAAACGTTGGCATGAATGCAGATAGTCCTAGTGCTCTCCATGCCCTCTTGTAGTACTCGATCGCGCCGCTAGAGGGACGGTAAGGTGTACCCCTCCGTGTACAGAAGAGAAGTACCCGAGGGGTCCAATTATCCAATGACGAGAGGGGTGGAGTAGAGAGAGGGGGAGTATAGTATGCACGAATAGAATAGGATACCGCGGCCTTGCCTCGCCTTTCCGTGAACAATGACGTCCCATTACTCGCACTCTCTTCGAGATAGAGGGCGAGAGATTCCTCTCCTCGGTGCGTCTGCACCCATACCCCTACCCCATCTACCTACACCACTCCCCGATCGCGCAGGTACCATTGTTCTCGCCTTTGTTTCTTTTTTTTTTTGTAAAAATCGAGAGATAAATTGTTTTTTGTCTCTAAGAAATTCTCTTTTTAGGATAAAATAATTGGGTCGATGATTTTTTTTTTTTTGGAAAGTTTTTGTGAAAAAGAAGGGGGCGGGGCGTGAATGATGAATTATATTTTTGTAAAAATAACAGAATTTTATCGAATAATTTGATAAAGAAAATTGCAATAAAAATTCACGATAGCAAGGTAAATGTTATTATCAGGAATTTCGTTTCTCGACGACGTGAAAATAAATGTAATTTTTATCCAGGACAAAAATTGAAGAAGAGTTTGATATCGAGTATTAAAAAAAATGGACTACGAAAGGAAAATTGCATTTTATATCGATCGTGACAAAAAAAAAGACGATCGAGGTAAAAATATTATCGTCAATTTATTTTCCTTTTTTTTCATCGATGAAGAATCGTATTACGGTCCACGGTGTAATGGATAGCGATTTTTGCACAACGTTAAATTTTGATACGATACCGATGAATAACGATACGATGAGAAACGAAATTTCGTCGAATATCGCGAGATGAATGAAGTTCGAGAATTGAATTCGTAACTATAGCGCTCGCTATTTGCAACGGGTGGAACAATACCACGGGAGCATGAAAATGCACCGAAGCAGTGAAAATTCTGCAGTAATGGGAGGAGGCGGGGGGTTACAGGGCGTACTACAATCGAGGGGGAAAGCGAATAACGTCAGTGAAGAATTTTACGGTCTGGCGAATCGTAATACGCGTACACGAGTATATATTTTTTTCGTTCCTTTTTTTTCTATCTTCTTTTTTATTCTCGAACAATGAACGCAACTCGAGTTCGCCTCGATAATTCCGGAATTTCCACTTTCGAACGTTGCGGGCTCCGACGTTACGAGCGGTAACAATGAGATACAGAATCGTCGGTATTCGACGATTTGATCCCAGGAAAAATAACTATTGACATTATAATAGACCTCGAATATTTGAGAATGTTTTTTTTTTTTTTTTTGGTATGGAAAAAATCGTTATGAAGTTATTATTACTATTTTATTATGATAGAATCGTAGGTATTCGACGATTTGATTCCAAGAAAATAAAACCATCGACGTTATAATAATCCTCAAATATTTGAAAAAAAAAATTTTTCGTATGGAAAAAATCGTTATGAAATTATTATTATTACTATTTTATTATGATAGAATCGTAGGTATTCGACGATTTGATTCCAAGAAAATAAAACTATCGACGTTATAATAATCCTCAAATATTTGAGAATTTTTTTTTTGGTATCGTAAAAATCGTTATGAAATTATTATTATTACTATTTTATTATGATAGAATCGTAGGTATTCGACGATTTGATTCCAAGAAACAAAAACTATCGACGTTATAATAATCCTCAAATATTTGAGAATTTTTTTATTCGGTATCAAAAAAATCGTTATTATTATTATTATTATTTTATTATGACAGAATCATAGTCAATCAAATCATTGGAATCAAATCGTCGCATACCACGATTTGATCCCAAGAAAAAAAACTATCGACGTTATAATAATCCTCAAATATTTGAGAATTTTTTTTTGGTATGGAAAAAATCGTTATAAAATTATGATTATTATTTTTTTATCATGACAGAATCATAGGTATTCGACGATTTGATCCCAAGAAAAAAAAACTAGCGACGTTATAATAATCCTCGAATATTTGAGAAATTTTTTTTCTTTTTTGGTATTGAAAAAATCGTTATAAAATTATTATTATTATTTTTTTATTGTGACAGAATCATCGGTATTCGACGAATTTATCCCAGGAAAAAAAACTATTCACATTATAATAATCCTTGAATATTTGAGATTTTTTTTTTCGGTATCAAAAAAATCGTCACGAAATTATCGTTAATTTTTTAAATATAAAACGATGTACAACCCGAATTCAAAAGTTCGTCTCGACAATTCCGGAATTTCCACTTTCGAACATCGCGACTCGACGTCACTCGCGATAACAACGAGATACAATAAAAATAACAAACAAAATTATAATTATCCAATATCTGATAAAAAAAAATCTTTCTTTGATATCGAAAGAAATCATAATAATAAATTATATTTCCTTATTTAATACACAAAATAAATACAAGAAAAACAGTTTCTTTTTTCAATAACAAAAAATAATAAACACAAAAAAAAACCTCTCAAACCCCACTCTAAAATAAATTTTAATGAAAAAACTATTTTCGATAAAAATTTTTAACGAATTATTTTTTTCATTTCTTTCTCGTACCTCGTTCGTTACGTGCCGGGCGGGTGATAAAGTCGTTATTAATATCCGAACGATGATAACCGCCGAACACAATTTTAATAAACAATGATCCAGCACACATTTTCCGCCTCGTCGACGAAAATTCCTATCGTCAATGTTATAATTGTATTAACGTTATTATTTTTTTTTTTTAATTTTAACTTCGCTCACACGCCACGAACGAAAAAGACCTTCGAGGTCGTACGACATCCCGTGTGATTATCTCACGGTTGATAACGACGAGCGAATCGAAGGTAAACGTAACGAGACGATCGTCGCGATCGCAATTGCGAGGTCGATCCGAGTTCTTCGCGCGACTTTTGTCTTCGCTCTTCGCGGGTTTCCCGATGAGATTTTTTCTTATCTTATCTTATCGCGATGCCGGTAGTCATAACGTTTCGGTATACGATCGAGTTATTAAAATCACGTTAAACCCGCGAGCTAGTGCCCGGGTGAAGGGCGATAACGATATAATTAAGAAATCACCAGTTGTCGTGGCTGTAGCGCCGAATAAATTTTCAACTATTTCGATATCAGTTTATACATATTTACCTTTTTTTTTCGCGTGGAAAATTTCGTTTTTTTTTGGGGGGGTTTAAGAAGACGTAATTTTGTTATCGCGCAGGAATATTTGGGTTTCTTATCGCAAGAATCGGCAAATACGATGAAAATTATTCATCGTAATGTTCGAGATATTTTTTTTGTTTTTTTTTTTGTGGTCCATTATCTAACGAGGAAGAGGTAAAAATTAATCGCTTAAAACTGCCGATTGTAGCAAATTTGTTAATTTTAATGAAAAAAAGAACAGGATTGATTGATCTAATTATCAACTGTAAAAATTAATCGAGCGTTATTATAAACAAAATTGGAGCAAGTTTCAATTATCAAATCGTCATGGTCGCAAGTTGATTAATTAATCCAATTATTAACTATAACAAATTTATCAATTTTAATTAAAAAAGTAAAAGATTGATTATTCTAATTATCAACTGTAAAGATTAATCAAGCGTTATTAAAAACAAAATTGATGCAAGTTTCAATAATCAAATCATCGCGATCACAAATTGATTAATTAATCCAATTATCAATTATTACAAATTTATCAATTTTAATGACAAAAAGGCAAAAGATTGATTAATCCAATTATCAACTGTAAAAATTAATCAAGCGTTATTAAAAACAAAATTGATGCAAGTTTCAATTACCAAGTCATCGCGATCACAAATTGATTAATTAACCCAATTATCAACATCCGGAAATTAATTACTCCCAGGATTAAGAACAAAACAAAGCAATCCAATTATCAACAGTTACGACTTAACGAAACCGTAATATCTCCAAAATCAAATAAAAAAACAAACACGAATCAATCTAATGATCAATAATTGCAACTTCATTAACCTCGACATCCAAGAAAAATTAACTCGACCTTCTTTCCATTAACTAATTATCCAGCAGTGAGACGCGATATCACAGATAAGCGCGTATATCAGTGAAAAAAGGAAAATGAATGTTCGCTTAGTGGATGAGGGGAGAGGGTGAGAATTTTCCCTTTCGTTCGTCAGAGAGAACTCAACGTCGAGAGGAGGCTCGATTAGCGTCGGAAACGAGGAAAATGGGCCAACCTCCACCCTCCACTATTCTCCACTGCATTAACCGTGCTTTTTCTCTCTCTCCTTTATCTGCAATCGAGTCATATATCTATATATATATAAAAGTGTATATAACTTTTAAAAAGATGCAAGAATCATACAGCGAGTTCCCAGTTGGTTCGTTTCCCACAGTTTGGCTCGCTGGGAAGGTCTCGATCTCACTTTCCTCCTCGCCCTCACTTTTTCGTATCTCTCCTCGTTGCTTCTCCCATTTTATTTTCTCAGAGCAAAAGCGTGCATTGTACGCATACTTCTTTTCTTCTTCTTCTTTTATTTTTTTTCATTTTTATTCTTCCCTTCTTTTTCTTCACTCACTCGTGATGAACACACCTCCGGCTGCATACAAATTTACGACACGTGTGTTTGTTTATCAGTGTGTGTGTGTTATAATGAAGAAGAAGAGGAAAAAGAAAGAAGAGAGGAAGGAAGGAAAAAAAGCTCTCACGCCCTCGGGGAGGCGCGCAATCGTTGAGATAATAATTCCGAGACAACAATGGAAATAACTTGGCACACACTGTGGGCAAAACAGAGTTCTGGGCGACACATTTTATTTAAAAATATATAATTATATGGTGTGTGTGTGTGTGTGTGTGAGAAGAAGGGAGGAGAAGGGAGGAGGAGAGAAGAGACAAGTGTTTTCTTTCTCTCTCTCTCTCTCTCTCTTTCTCATTCGGAGCAAATATTGTCATGAGGAATTTCCGGACTTGCACCGAGCTGCATATGTAAATATCGTTATGCACCGTGCAGTCTTACCGGAGACCGACCATTCTCGAAGAATAGCACCTAACGCGGAAACTCCAAAACGTGTCGTATAATTTTAGTGCGATATTAATGTACGCGAGGTTAGATCGTTATCTCTCTCGTGAAATGTTATTTAAAAATTCTTGATAATTAATTAAGGGAATTTGTAACGAATCAATTATTTTTGTCGATAATTATCGGCGGTAATTAGATTCATAGATTAAATACCTATCCATTCTTGATTGTGTGTATACAAATTCTTTTTTCTTACGAGCGACTAATTGAGATTAATTAATTAGGAGATAATAATTGGGAAATTAAATTGAATATTAATTAATTGATATTGCATTGATAATAATAAATTATTCGTTATTAGTCGTATTATTAATTTATCCAATTCGATTGAATATTGAAATTAAACAACAAAATATGAACGATCTATATAATTTGACAATAATAATTAATTTGTAGTAAAGTAGTTGATGGTGTAGTGACAAGAGTCCGGATTCGTAATGCGAGGGTCGGCGATTCGGATCCCCCGTGAGGGAAAATTTTTTATTATTTATTAATTTGTAATATTAAATATAACTATAATAAATAAATAATATAATAAAATATTTATTATTGTACGTATTAATAATTTATTTAATTCGCTTGATGAAAGTTTCAAAAGGAAATCTCAACAAAGAGCCGAAAGCACTCTAATAATAATGATAATAACGATATAATAATGAATATAATCCCAAGATATTTCCGTACAAGTTGAAGATTCCTCCTGGCATTTCTCTCAGGTACGTCTGGTTTGTTTCCCGAGAATTTCAGGGACGCAAATACTTCGCGTTATTGCCGTTGAATACCTTCAATCCAATTCCTCTCTCTCTCTCCCTCTCTCTGTCTCTCTCTATCTCTTCTCTCTCTCTCCCTGTATAAGCATCACGTAACCAGAGTGAAAACCGTATTATTGGAAACGCGAGAGAAAAGAACGGAATCGGAGAGGCCTCTCGCTTTTCTCCTACGAGCTTAGAGCGCACCTAGGCCAGTAGAGTCGATGTGTACGTATAGCTCGGTACCGCAAATCCGCTTTGAGAGAGGCCGGAGAGTTGGGTTTAAGCTGGTTACGTTCAATATGGCGCTGACTCGCTTCTGTGCAAGAAAAGCGAAAGCACTTCCGGGCAAGCGAGCTCTGCCATTTATATATATAATTGCTATATAGATATATATCTTTATGATAAATATATATATATATATATATATATAATGTATAGATAGCGCAGATGCCGTTCAACGTGCGTGGATTTGCTCAAAGGATTCCGATGACCTCCCTCTCTCTCTCTCTCTCTCTTTCCGCCGCGCACCTCCGCAGGTCTTTTTCATTCCCGGATTTCTTCAATTGATTTTTTTTCGCCACAGAAAATCCACCTCGTTTCGAAATCCACGGGATTTCCGCGTGTGTCCAATTAATTGGAGTACATGGAAGTAGGGGTCGTTACGGTTGACCCGTTTTTTCCTATAGTTTCTATTCTATATATATATGTTTATATACAGGGTGAGTTTCACAAAGTGACTCAAACCCTATTTTAAGGTAGATGGGATCATTACAAACAAGAGTTGCAAATATACATCGGGGATATTTTTAATAGTTTACGAGATATACATTTTTTAAGTTGGTCCAATCAGAACGCGTGGAGAAGCGTTGGAGCCGCCCACTCCCGCCCTAGCCGCAGAGATAGCACAATGTAGGGCATTACATTTGGGGTTGCAAAACTCAGAGCAGTCAATTTTGTTTATTATATTATTGCGCAGTCATTTTTATTTCTCGGGCATTGGCTGCTAGGGTGGGAGTGGGCGGCTCCAACGCTTATCCGCGCGCTCTGATTGGACCTGCTTTAACAATTGATATCTCGTAAACTATTAAAAATATCCCTAATGTATATTTGCAACTTTTATTTGTAATGATCCCATCTACCTTAGAATAAAGCCTGTTACATCTTATGAAATTCATCCTGTATACAGGACGGTCCACGCAACGTGTACCTTTATAACTTCCAAAGTATGCGTTGCACGAAAAAATGTTACATACAAAAGTCACATGATTCAAAAGGATGCACTACGTAGTGCATCAATTTTGTTATAGGTCGAGGCGTTTCGAAGATTCGAAGGGCAACTTTGTTTATTTAAACAGAACGCTATATTTTTTATAACAAAATATGGTAAGGTATCGAATTCTGAGTAAAAAAGTATTGACCTTTACTAGCCCTAAATCTAATAGCTAACGAGTAATTTCACTTTATAGCTTGAAATTTTTCTTCACATAAAAAAACAAAATTGCTCTTCGAATTTTTTAGGCTCTAGGGACTTTTGTGACTTTGCCATTTTGTTAATAATTTTATGAATAATTATTATTATTATTTGAAAAAATGACTAATCAAAAATAAAAATTATTATTACAGTTTTGATAAAATATTTATTATGTAATTGCACTTTTATTTTGACCGACTCGTTTTCTCACGAGCGCCTGATAGGCAAATGAAATTGAAGGCAAAATATAAAAAATGCGAGAATACACAGGTTTAACAATACCGAAGGCTGTGCCGAAATCATTCGACCGAAAAAAAAGAATTAATTAAATTACATACATACGTTGTTATTTTTTTCACGCGATTCGATGTGTCGGAACATTAATTACTCAAAAAAATTGTTATTACTCTTTGTCTCGAGTTGAGCAAACCTCCTCGTACCGAATATGTTTTTCGTCGATCGTACAGCGTCGAGTTAAAATTTGACGACGAAGCACGAAAAATGAATACAGCTGAAAGAAATTAATTTTCCTGCGAGATTGTGTACGTTGATTAAAATAATGAAAATTAAAGATCGCATGATTTTTGCAAATTGCACGGCGAGCACGAATTATCGTCGACGTCGAATCGTCGTTGATTAAGTTTGCGAGAAGGGGTGAGAGGAGATTGAAAATTACGACGTTGGGATGAAATTCGTTCGTTGAAATTGATATTTGTTAAACTAAAAATTGTATGAAATTGATGCTTCGAAAAGGGAATCGCGAGGTAACAGCAAAATGTTATGCCGATATTCGAATCGTTGGTGCGATAGAGGAGCGCGTAAGGTGAAGGATAATGCGCGAGTAACGTTGTTATTGGCTCTCGAGCCGACAGTCTCTTGACCTGACATTTACCTGGGAGAGCTCCGACACGGACCGAGCGACGCTCACGACTTCGTCCATTACGTAATATAATTATTTTAACGCTTTGGGCTCGTCTCGCTCGGGCAGGTGAGCTCTATCTTCGAGAAAAAGAGAGAGAGAGAGTACAGTGACAGAGAGGGCGAGTGCAAAGTCGTGGTTCGTAAAGGTCCCAAATGAAACGGTAAGAACGAACCGATGCACAAAAGCGAATGAAGAAAAAAGAAAAATTCAACGACGCCTTCATTCTGATTTTGAATCACGTTCTCGCCGACCTCCGACTCAATTGGATGACTCGATGAAATCGGAGAGCCCGTTCTCCTCCTGAGAAAATCGCTTTTGAGATATTTAAACTGACATTTATTTTCACTCCCACAAGCCGTGAGTACTGGAGCAGATATTTATTCGTTTATCGCGGTTATATAAAGCGTTTGGGAAGAATATTGTGTAGAAGATAATATTCATACGGGAAAAATTAAATTAAATCACGTTTTTGGATAAATTTTTCAAGTTTTTAAAAATTATTTATAGTAAAACGGAATTTTGACTGAGAAATTGGGTAAAATTAGGGATGGGAATATAATATTCGGGTTCTGCGGAAAATTTCCGATTCTACGAGTACCCTGAGCAATTGTTTTGGATGAAAAAATATTTGGTTCTCTGACCAAGGTCTGGATTCGACGACTTTGACGCAGCCAAGAAGGTCAAATTCTTTTTTTATCCGAATCTAACGTACAGGGTACTTAGGAAATCGGAAATTTCCTGTACAATAAGAATATAACATTTTTATTGCTGGTTTTTGAAAATTTATTAGTCAAAAAACGAAAAAACTGAAAATTATCGTGATTTTTCAACTTTTGACTTATAAGTTAACAAAAATCAAGAATACAAATAGGATTTTCGTATTCCACGGAAAATTTCCAATCTCTCGATACCATTTTCATTCCAAATTTGTCACAATTTGCCGATCAAAAACTCAAAAAACCGAAATTTTTTACGTTTTTTCGACTTTTAACCTTCAAATTATTAAAAACCGGGAAAGAGCATAATACTCTTGTATCTTTCGTCTTACTGTAAGACTGCCTTTGTTTCAACCTCTATTAGCTCATTAGCTATCCCACGTACGGCATAAAGAGTGAAAAAAGGTGTTAAACGCTCGAACCAATAATTTTCACACCGTGCTTGCGCGTTGCCAAGTCCAGGAGTCGAAGTAACGTATAGTTAGGGGCGGTCAGGCACGCAGGCGCTAACGATCGGAACCAATACAAGGCGACGTAGTAACTCCGTTTAAGCACGCACCTATTCGCCTATAAATTAAATAAGAATATAATCGAGTCGTCTAACGCATGCGCACATGCTCGTCGTTCATCGTGCGCGTGCGTGAATATTTTTTTGATACAGATCATCGTGTACATCGTTATAATAATCGCGCGGTGAAATTTTTTATCGTCGCCATGAAGCTCGATATGAAATACTTGACCCTCTCTCTTCCCAAGGCGTTCGCACGCCTCTTCGCTCGTCTATAATTCCATCACATATCTCCACGTAGTACTACATCGCGGACAAGAGACAATTACGATCCCAGATCACGTATTGACTCACGAGCACAAGAGAAAAAAATCCCTCCGGCCTCTGTCCGCGACTCTCGTTCGTCGTTTCGACCCTGTCTCTTCCGTTCTTTTGTACTACCACATTGAACTTTTCATCCTCGCAGTCGACATTTCTTCGTCTCACGCTACGTTTAGAAAGTGAACGATCCTTTGTATCGATACCAAAATATTTAAGTCAATATTTGTCAAATATTTCTAACGATATTTAAATATATTCATATTTGTTATAATCATTTCTATCTGTCGAGTCGAATTTAACATCTTTCAATTTCTATTAATTCATTAATTGAACAAAAAAAAACAAATTCATCGAACTAAATGGAATTTATGAGCTCAATTATTGAAAAATGTTCGTCTCTCGATAGTTTTTAAATCCAATACTTTATTTATTTATTTATTATAATTATTTCTATCTGTCGAGTCGAATTTAACATCTTTAAATTTCTATTAATTAATTAATTGAAAAAAAAAACAAATTCGTCCAATTAAATGCAATTTATGAGCCCAATTATTGGAAAATGTTCGTCTCTCGATAGTTTTTAAATTCAATACTTTATTTATTTATTTATTATAATTATTTCTACCTGTATGGTCGAATTTAACATCTTTAAATTTCTATTAATTAATTAATTGAAAAAAAAAACAAATTCGTCGAAGTAAATGGAATTTATGAGCCCAATTATTGGAAAATGTTCGCCTCTCGATAGTTTTTAAATCAAATACTTCATTTATTTATCGAAAATAAATTTATTACTCAAAAAATAAAAATACTAAAATAATTCTCTCAATTTTATTATTTTAACTCGATTTATGTCATTTGTTTACTTTATATAAAATACATAAATAAATCTAAATCATAAAATAATCAAATTTCATTACACGGTATAAAATTTTACTTGAAAAAATTATTTTCACAATTTTATCGTTTCTAAATAATAAAAAAACAATAATGGACTCATTTTTTCTTTTTTTTTTCAGAAAATGAATTCAGTCCATCGTGCAAACGACATAAAAGTTGTGTTCGACAATTGTATATCTCGTCAAGACTCTCTTGACTCGACACACGTGTTGAATAAGTAAACGATGCGCGACAAGACAAAAACAGAGTGGAAGAGAGAGAGAGAGAGAGAGAGAGAGAGAGACATTCAAGAGAGCGTCACGCGAAAGACGAGAGTCTCGACGTCCTCGATACGAGCTCGCGTGTACATAGATAAAAAAGAAATAATACAATTTTTAAAACAGACCCGATGCATCGATAATAATATTATGTGCACTTGAGACTGCATTTCCGTTTTGTTCCGCTGCACATGCATTTGTCATCGCACCCTCTCACGTATTTTTTATTTGTTTTATTTATTCTTTCACTCGAGACACCTTTCATAATAATACCGCGTCGTTTTTGCCTCTCCGTTTATATTTTTCCTGCACGCTATTTAACTTTTTCATTCGAATCCAGTGACGGGAAGGAATTCGGCAAGATGGAAGTCCCCGGCTGACGCATTCCTCGCATAGTTTCACGCTTACGTTTCGCACACGTCGTTGTAAACAATCATATTGTTATTTCTCTGGAGAAAAATCGTTTCTTATTTGGAAATAATTTTTTTTTAAATGTTTTTTTTTTCTGCGATATTTTTATATTTTTGATTGCAACCTTAAACAATATTTGTAATATATAATTAAATTATTTAAGATTTTATACCCTAAGATCAAATTATTTTTATTCTGAGATTGGACGAAAACCACAAAATTCAAAAATATTTTTTGATTTTTTTTCTGCGATATTTTTATATTTTTGATTGCAACTTTAAACAATATTTGTAATATATAATTAAATTATCTAAGATTTTATACCCTAAGATTAAATTATTTTTATTCTGAGGTTGGACGAAAACCACAAAATTCAAAAATATTGTTTGATTTTTATTCTGCGATATTTTTATATTTTTGGTTGCAACCTTAAACAATATTTGTAATATATAATTAAATTATCTAAGATTTTATACCCTAAGATCAAATTATTTTTATTCTGAGATTGGACGAAAACCACAAAATTCAAAAATATTTTTTGATTTTTATTCCGCGATATTTTTATATTTTTGGTTGCAACCTTAAACAATATTTGTAATATATAATTAAATTATCTAAGATTTTATACCCTAAGATTAAATTATTTTTATTCTGAGATTGGACGAAAACCACAAAATTCAAAAATATTGTTTGATTTTTATTCTGCGATATTTTAATATTTTTTATTGCAACTTTAAACAAATATTTGTAATATATAATTAAATTATCTAAGATTTTATACCCTAAGATTCAATTATTTTTATTCTGAGATTGGACGAAAACCACAAAATTCAAAAATATTGTTTAATTTTTTTTCTGCGATATTTTAATATTTTTGATTGCAACTTTAAACAATATTTGTAATATATAATTAAATTATCTAAGATTTTATACCCTAAGATCAAATTATTTTTATTCTGAGATTGGACGAAAACCACAAAATTCAAAATTAATTTTTTATTTTCTTTTTCTCCTATTTTTGAGTATTTTTTATTGCAACCTTAAACAATATTTATAATATATAATTAAATTATCTAAGATTTTGTACCCTAAACGCAAATTATTTTTATTCGGAGATTGGTCGAAAACCACAAAGTTCAAAAGTCATCGATTTACAAAGAAGCCCTTTTATGGAATTTTTATAGAAAATTCTATATATATACACACATATACCCACATAAATATAAATGTCAAGCTATATATATAAACGGTATGAGATTTTTTCTAGTGACCAAGTTAAAGGTAGAAAGAGGGTTCACCTATCGATCTTCGGTCTCCGTGTCTCCAAGCTTTCCCTACATTCTGCCGGAAGTGAAATATTATTCGAATGGAATTTAGCTATTACAACTTCGATGAGCTTTCGCTTTTTCGTCTATCTCTTTTTTATTGTTCGTCACGATAGTCACGTGACGCAAGTCCTTAAATACATAGTTCCGAGGTATGACTGGTAAAAAATTCTTAATTGCATTGACAATACATACGTATATACACGTTTAATAATTCCGTCAGTTTAAAAAAAAATTGCACAGATTACGATTTTAATTAAAAAAAAAAATTTTATTTTTATTTTACGTGATAAAAATATACGATTTTGATCGTTCGCGTACTTTAATACTGTGAGAGATTAAGGTATGCAAACGGATGAAAAATATGATGCCGGATGGATAACCGGTCGATGATGGAACGACCTATATAAACGATGACTCGGTCAACACTTTCGTTGCCGTGATAGTCGCAAGAAATTATGGAAATTCTTTGCGCATAATGGACGTCGTTTCTATTCCGATACTTTGTTATTATTATCACTATAAATTAATTTATTTATTTATTATAACTATTGTTATTATCATTATAAATTTATTAATTTATTTATTATTATTGTTGCTATTATTATCATTATTAATTTATTATTATTATTATCATTATAAATTAATTAATTAATTTATTATTATTATCGTTATAAATTTATTAATTTATTTATTGTTATTATTATCGTTATTAATTTATAAATTTATATATTATTATTATTGTTATTATAATAATTACAAATTTAAAAATTTATTACTGATTATTATTATTAATAATTTCACTGTTCGACATATTTCTCCGTACCATTCGACTCTCTGAACCATCGGGGTACCAATCTCTCAACTAACTATAATCGTCTCGGCGCGGATATCCGGTCTCCTTTTATCCCTCCCGCCATCGATTCATTCTCTCTTCTTTTTCGTTAAATTTTCTTCGCCGTTTTGGTTTTTCTCTTCTTCCTTCGTTTTCTCATTTCTCTCTTTGAACACGCGCATCCGGACTCGCCACGAGATGTCGTTACGCTCGTGAAATCGGCGACGCGACCGTGCTCGGCTTGCTCCTTGAACGTCCGAATGACTCACGGCTCGTTTATACACATGTATATAAGTATGTATATATATATATAATTTGTATGTGCAATACGATGTGTACCTACTCGTCTACGTATAACGTATTACTACGTTGTTATTCTTCGTCGCGAAACTTTCCAACGCCGTTTCAAAGCAACTGTATACATGCTTGTATACGTATAT
This sequence comes from Netelia melanura, assembly GCA_964007305.1. Taxonomy (NCBI): domain Eukaryota; kingdom Metazoa; phylum Arthropoda; class Insecta; order Hymenoptera; family Ichneumonidae; genus Netelia; species Netelia melanura. The sequence continues at coordinate 4,770,348 of OZ023258.1, forward strand.
ATAGGCGCATCATGAATTGCAATAATATATATTTTATGTCCACACACATATATACAGGATGTACCATTTTAACCCCCTCCCCCCACCCCCCACCTCTCCAGTGGCAAAAAAATGATTCATATAAAAGTTTGAAGGTTTTAAAGAGGAACGTTAAATGCCCATTACTAGTTTGATATTAGGTGAAAGTTTCCAGGGTCATTTCAAGGTCAACTTCTTTTTTCCAATGGGAACAAACAATTTCTTTTTGCATATTTGTATTCTACGCGAAGAAATAAGACACTTTTGTTCGAAACGTGTTTTTCTTTTTTTAAGGGTAAGTCAATTTATTTTTTTGTTAATTGATAAGAGATAAATAGATAGATAGTAACGCGGTGCATGGTTTGATAGATAGGTATCGGACCGGGGTGGTTGTATGAACAAATTTCTATGTACGGCGGTTACTTCCGGTTTTTACATCTCCTCCTCTCCTCATACGCACTTTTCCAACAATCTTTCTCCATAGACATTTCCAGCACAAACAACTCCGGTGGACCTAGAGTTTTTGTCTTACCATTCTCAGGTGGTTTCGAAACACCGAGAGTACAGAAAAAGTCCATAGAAAAATTTCATTGGTACGGGAATCGAACCCGGAACCTTGGGAGTGTGAGCCACGAATGCTACGCACTATGCTACTGTCAACCTTGTTTACAAATGACTTAATTAACAAACTTCATCAGGATTTTGTAAACATTTTACTACGAAACCAAAGAATTTTTAAAAAATGTCGTCAAGAGATAAACAAAAATTATTGTGTTTATAAAGATGATTAAAAAATATGTAAAAAACATAAAAAGTTTTCAACACGAGGGGACTTAAAATGGGTCAGCCTGTACATACGATAATTCTAATTCCGCTATGGTGCACTCAAGCCCGTGGAATCGAGCGAAATTCGCTCTTCGGTAACGAGGCAACGGTAGCAAACGTCCTATATATGTCCACTTATAGCTCGTACGTATAGTTACACGCTCGAACCTTCCGCCGATTCCGCCGAAAGCAAATCTTATCAAAGTGGTCGAAAAAAAAAAAGAAATTTCTCCCGCGATTCTAACGATCTCGTTTCGAACGCATTAATATTCGTTCCCCCGGAATAAAAAGAACGTAAAAAAAAAAACAAGTAACAAATCGTTCGATTTTGAAAGCGTAAAAAAAAATTCATTTTTTTTGTTACTACAAAATTATCGCAACAGCTTCGTCTTTCGAATTTTGTGACGTCAAAAAATCGTCGTTCTGTTTTTATCTGTTTGTTTATATTTCTTTAGATTCTTTTTTCTTTTTATAACTCTCTCTTTTGGCCACGTGCAACGAGATCTCGGCAAGACGATAACGAGAAAGAAAACCCTGAATTCATTGTCACGTACGTGAATGTGACGTGTCGCTTTAAACACGCGTTTAAAGCAACGAAGGCCGAGGATTCGATCTCGCCGTGACCGGAATGTAAACGGGATGATAATGAAAATTAAAATAAAAAAAAAAAAAACGAAACCAAAAAAAACGACTCGAAGAAAGATTTCTCCAAAATGAAATCTCGTCAAGAGTTTTGTCGCGTGAGATTCATTCTTCTGTCCCTCGCGAATCTCGTCCCTTCCCGCGTTATTAATCGAGAAATTTTACAATTTATAAACATTTTTTTTCATTTTGTTACTCTACCTAACTTTCGAGAAATGAAATAACGCGATGTTGTTTTCTTTTCTTTTCGTGAGAGTGAAAAAAATGAAAAGTATAGTTACGTCTCGCTAACGAAGTAAAAGAGTCGAGACGAGAGTGAATTAAAAAATAATAATGATGAAATTTAATGGCGAGAGGAGGGAGGAAGAGGGTTAGAGAACGACGCGAAAGCGCATAAGAGCAAAAAAATATTTCCGTACGAAATTGGTCCATTCGAGGTCTGGGAAGAACCGAGATTTCATCGCGATACGTGGCTTAATGATCGACGTGTATATATACATATATACGTCGTAAATATAACATATATAGTATATCATCTATAATATTATATTATATTATATTATATGATATTATATATATATGATATTATAATATATAATACTATACATATTATACTATATTATATATAATATTATTCAATATTATATTATATTATAGTATAATATATTATATTATATTATATTATATTATATTATATTATATTATATTATATTATATCATATTATATCATATCATATCATATCATATCATATCATATCATATTATATTATATTATATTATATTATATTATATATTATATCATATTATATTATATTATATTATATATTATATCATATTATATTATATTATATTATATTATATTATATTATGTTATGTTATGTTATGTTATATTATATTATATTGTATTGTATTGTATTGTATTATATTATAATATAATATTATAATGCAATATGTATGCGCGACTATATATAAATATATATGTACATATGTACCTATTATCGCCCATGTATAAATATATACGTACATGGGCGAGATGGCGCTCGCGAGTGCTAAAAGCTTCTC
>OZ023258.1:4773094-4911818 GCA_964007305.1 Netelia melanura
GATTAATTCTCATATAACGTCGCGTTCATCAGGAGACGACGGAATTTCTCGCAGCGTCGAATCATCCACCGGAGAGATAGAAAATCTCTTTTTCTTTATCTCCCTCGCGTCGTTCGGACATTCCACGAGAACGCGAGATGGTCCTTCACCAAGAGCAAGGAAAATTCGTCGTAATTGCTCTCAGTCACCCTCTTGTCTTTCATGCCCCCTCCCCCACCCACCCCACCCCCCCTGCAACCCATGCTCTCTTCAAGCTTCACGCTGTCTCTCTCTCTCTCTCTCTCTCTCTCTCTCTCTCTCTCTCGCTCTCTCTCTCTCTCTCTCTCTCTCTCTTACCCTTAATTTCGCGGCGCCAAGACAACTTGCTCGATTTTCCGAGAGAACGAGCGTCTCGACACTTTACACTTTTTCACCTGGGCGATCCCCGACCTAGGATCGATAAAGGCCAAGAATCGTTATCTTTGAACGGCAAATACGAGTCGTAAAGTTCCCAAAAGCTCGACGATAAATTATTTCGATTCATTGACGTGGATATGGCGAAGGTGCGATGGACGTTGGTACCTTAATTATTACGAAGAAACGTCAGAAAAATAGAAAAAACTTCATTTTTTTTTGAAAAATTAAATTTCTTTGATATTTTTTAAAATGTTTTGGCTACGATTTAAATCGATTGTTATCGTTGAAATGTCTTCAAGCTTGATATAGAACACTCTGCTCTCGATTTTCAATGACAACAAATATTATTTTTAAAAAATGTAAAATTCATTATTTTAAAAAATTCAAAATTCCTCAATTTTTCGTGTTCAAGGTTCGTAAACGCGTCGAACTCGTTTATTTTTTCAAAATATCTCACTAACACCTACCGTACAGTAAAATCAACATTCCCTTCTCAATATCGTTTCAACTTTCAAAACCACAAAATTTCTTCCATCAACAAAAAATCGAAAAATTGAAATTTTATTAAAACATTTTTTTTATTCATCGACCAACAGCAACGTCGAACGTCGACGAATATACATCGTCTCGAATCGATGTTGCACCACACATGTTCCACGAATATTCCGTACGATCACAAACATTTCTGTAAATTCCAGATATCAATTTTTCTTTTTTTTTGTGTAATTTTTTTCCTTCCTTTTTTCCGTTCCACGCGTAGAATTTCACGTGGTAGCGATTGCAGCCGGTGGGCGTGTAAACCAGGCAGTTTTTCGTTTCGATGTATGACATGCATGTAACGCCATAAACCTCGCGAGGAGAATGAGAATGGGAGAACAGGGCAGGAGGGGCAGGGGGGGGGGGGGGGGTGACTAAGCGAGCGAGTATAACGAAACGTATCTCACCGCGATACAACGAGACATGAAATCAGACACGGTTATTGAACCACACATGGGATCGATGGTTAAAAAAAAGAACAAATAAATTTTTAAAAAATAAATAAAAATAAAAAAAAAAAACAAGTTTCTTCGTTAGTCACTTTCATCGATGTGACTAATACAGCGATATTTTTCATTTTTATTTATCCAATTTTTAGTCGAGAATCGTTTTTCTGCAAATTAATGATGGGTGGATTATTTTCCTACGTTGCGCTTTGGAATTGGGACGATCGGTAAGATCGATCGGTAATTAATTGAACGGGAAGGAAGGTTGGAAAAATTATGAGTGGAGTTTTGGATTTATGAATTTTGATTGAAAATCGACTATCTGCCTGTCCCTAGATGGATTTTTAAGGTTTTGATGAGTTATTGAAGAAGTTTTTTTATTTTAATATGGCTTACAATTACATATAATTGTAAATTAGAATTAAAGAAAAAAACAAATAATGAATTTTTTTATTTCGTTAATTGAGTCGATCTTAAAATCACGGACATTAATTAATTTTCTCAGTTATGGAAACAATCGACATTGGCAATTGGCAATTGGAATAATTGTCGAAGACATTTTGAATTAATCTCGATATCGACACTCTCGCGTAGTAGTACAAAGTGATATCTGAACCGAGGCGATGATACGGCTCAAAGGAAATTGGAAAATTGTGCCTTTCTCCATTGCATACGTTACGTACAAAACTCGACGATATTCAAACCGATATTAAATCGTCCTAACCTATATTCGATATAACCGTGCTCCGATTCTGATTTGCGTCTTGTTTCTTCGTCCACGCGATGTTGTATCGACGCGAGGACACGATGCAAAGACGAACGGGAATATAAGCAAATATTAATAACGAATAATAACAATAATAAATATAATATAATATAATATATAATATAATATAATATAATATAATTCAATATAATATAATATGTAATATAATATAATATATAATATAATATAATATAATATAATATAATTCAATATAATATAATATGTAATATAATATAATATATAATATAATATAATATAATATAATTCAATATAATATAATATAATATAATATAATATGTAATATAATATAATATATAATATAATATAATATAAGAGAGACAGTGGCACAGGGGTTAGCGATCTCGGCTCTCAACTCGGGGGTCGCGGGTTCGATTCCCCGCCGGCACCAATGGAATTTTTCTATGTGCTTTTTCTGTGCTCTCGGTTGTTCGGAACCCACGTAACCAAAAACTGTAGGTCCACCGGAGTGGTTGATGGTGGAATTGAGGATGCACGGTGATATAATATAATGTAATAAAATTCAATGGAAAGGAAGGTTGGAAAAATTGTGAATGGAGTTTTGGATGTATGAATTTTTATTGAAAATCGACTATCTGCATGTGCCTGGATGTATTTTTAAGGTTTTGGTGAGTTTTTGAAGAAGTTTTTTGTATGATTTAGTGGTAAAGGGAGGAGAAGGGAGATAGAGCATCGCGAAAAACCGATTTTTTGGGGGGTTTGCGATAACGATCGAAATTTGTTTTATTGAATTCCGGGGAATTTTAATGATTTCTGAAGATATAAGAGCTTATGTCGATCGCAATTTTCCTGGACAATAAGAAAATTATGGTTTCATTTCAGAATTTTCAGATTTCGGAACCGAAATCTGAAAATTTGTCAACAGTATTTGTTAACAAAATTTGTCAACCGTATTTTGTAACAAAATTTGTCAACAAAATTTGTCAACAAAATTCGTCAACATAATTTGTCAACAAAATTTGTCATCAAAATTTGTCAACAACATTTATCAAAAAAATATGTCGAAAAAATATGTCAAAAAAATTTGTCAACAAAATATGTCAAAATAATTTGTGAACAAATTTGTCAACAAAATTTGTAACAAAATTTGTCAAAATTTGTCAACAAAATTTGTCAAATTTGTCAACAAAATTTGTCAAAAAAATTATCAACAAATATATTAAAAAAATTTGTCGAAAAAATTTGTCGAAAAAATTTGTCAAAATTTGTCAACAAAAATTGTCAAAAAAATTTATCAACAAAATTTGTCACAGTTTGTCAACAAAAATTGTCAAAACAATTGTTAACAAATTTATCAAAAAAATTGTCGAAAAAATTGTCGAAAAAATTGTCAAAAAAATTTGTCAAAAAAACTTGTCAGCGAAATTTGTCAAGAAAATATGTCAACGAAATTTGGCAACAAAATTTGTCAACAAAATTTGTCAAAAATATTTGTCAAGAAATATGTCAACAAAATTTGCAACAACATTTATCAAAAAAATATGTCGAAAAAATATGTCAATATAATTTGTCAACAAAATTTGTCAAAATTTGTCAACAAAAATTGTCATAAAATTTGTCAACAAAAATTGTGAAAAAATTTGCCAACAAAAATTGTCAAAAAAATTTGTCAAAAAAATTTGTCAATAAAATTTGTCAACAAAAATTGTGAAAAAAATTTTACAAAGTTTGTCAAACAACTTGTCAACAAAATTTGTCAAAATTTGTCAAAAAAAATTGTCAAAATTTGTCAACAAAAATTGGTAAAAAAACTAGTCGAAAGAATATGTCGTAAAAATTTATCAACAAAATTTGCCAACAAAATTTATCAAAATAATTTGTCAAAATTTGTCAACAAAATTTGTCATAAAATTTGTCAACAAAAGATGGTAAAAAAAATTTGTCGAAAGAATTTGTAGTAAAAATTTGTCAAAAAAATTTGTCAACAAAACCTGTCAACAAAATTTAACAAAAAAAATTTCTCAACGAAATTTGTCAACAAAAATTGTCAAAGAACTTTGTCATCAAAATTTGTCAAAGTTTATCAACAAAAATTGTGAAAAAAATTTGTCAAAGTTTGTCGACAAAAATTGTAAAAAAAATTTGTCAAATTTGTTAACAAAATTTGTCAAAAAAATTTGTCAAAATTTGTGAAAAAAATTTGTCAACAAAATTTGTCAAAATTTGTCAACAAAATTTATCAACAAAATTGTCCACAAAATTTGTCCAGAAAATTTGTCAAAACTTGTAAACAAAAATTGTCAAAATTTGTCAAAATTTGTCAACAAACATTGTGAAAAAAATTTGTCAAAGTTTCTCGACAAAAATTGTAAAAAAAATTTGTCAATAAAATTTTTCAACAAAAATTGTGAAAAAAATTTGTCAAAGTTTGTCAAAAAAATTTGTCAACTAAAATTGTCAAAGAAATTTGTCATAAAATTTGTCAACAAAAATTGTGAACAAATTTGTCAAAATTTGTCAACAAATTTGTCAAAATTTGTCAACAAATTTGTCAAAATTTGTCAACAAATTTGTCAACAAAATTTGTCAAAATTTGTCAACAAAAATTGTCCAAATCTGTCAAGAAAAATTGGTAAAAAAAATTTGTGGAAAAATTTGTCGTAAAAATTTGTCAACAAAATTTATTAAAAAAATTTGTCAAAATTTGTCAACAAAAATTTGTCAACAAAAATTGGTACAAAAAATTTGTCGAAAAAATTTGTCAAAAAAATTTGTCGAAAAAATTTGTCAAAAAAATTTGTCAACAAATTTGTTAACAAAATTGTCCAAAAAATGTGTCAAAATTGGTCAACAAAAATTGTAAAAAAAAATTTTCAAAATTTGTCAACATAAATTAGTAAAAAAAATTTGTCCAAAAAATTTGTCAAAAAAATTTGTCAAAAAAATTTGTCACCAAAATTTGTCAACAAAATTTGTCAAAATATGTCAAAAAAATTTGTCAAAATTTGTCATAAAAAATTGTCAAATTTGTTCACAAAATTTGTCAAAAAAATTTGTCAAAATTTGTCAACAAAATTTGTTAAAACTTGTCAACAAAAATTGTCAAAAATTGTCAAAATTTGTCAAAATTTGTCAACAAACATTGTGAAAAAAATTTGTCAAAGTTTGTCGACAAAAATTGTAAAAAAAATTTGTCAATAAAATTTGCCAACAAAAATTGTCAAAGTTTGTCAAAAAAATTCGTCAAAATTTGTCAACTAAAATTGTCAAAGAAATTTGTCATAAAATTTGTCAACAAAAATTGTGAACAAATTTGTCAAAATTTGTCAACAAATTTGTCAAAATTTGTCAAAAAAATTTGTCAAAAAAAATTTCCAAAAAAATTTGTCAAAATAATTTATTAAAAAAATTTGTCAAAATTTGTCAACAAAAATTGTCAAAGAAATTTGTCAATAAAATTTGTCAACAAAAATTGGTACAAAAAATTTGTCAAAAAAATTTGTCAACGAATTTGTTAACAAAATTTGTCCAAAAAATGTGTCAAAATTGGTCAACAAAAATTGTAAAAAAAAATTGTAAAAATTTGTCAACATAAATTAGTAAAAAAAATTTGTCCAAAAAATTTGTCGTAAAAATTTGTCAAAAAAATTTGTCACCAAAATTTGTCAACAAAATTTGTCAAAATATGTCAAAAAAATTTGTCAAAATTTGTCAAAAAATTGTCAAAATTTGTCACAAAAATTGGTAAAAAATATTTGTCGTAAAAATTTGTCAAAAAAATTTGTAGTAAAAATTTGTCAAAAAAATTTCTCAACAAAATTTGTCAAAATTTGTCAACAAAAATTGTCAAAGAATTTTGTCATCAAATTTGTCAACAAAATTTGTCAACAAAATTTGTCAACAAAATTTGTCAAAGTTTATCAACAAAAATTGTGAAAAAAATTTGTCAACAAAATTTGTTAAAGTTTATCAACAAAAATTGTCAAAAAAATTTGTCAAATTTGTTCACAAAATTTGTCAAAAAAATTTGTCAAAATTTGTCAACAAAATTTGTTAAAACTTGTCAACAAAAATTGTCAAAATTTGTCAAAATTTGTCAACAAAAATTGTGAAAAAAATTTGTCAAAGTTTGTCGACAAAAATTGTAAAAAAAAATTGTCAAATTTGTTAACAAAATTTGTCAAAAAAATTTGTCAAAGGTTGTCAACAAAAATTTGTCGAAAAAGTTTGTCGAAAAAATTTGTCAAAAAAATTTGTGAACAAATTTGTCAACAAAATTGTCAACAAAATTCATCAAACAAATTTGTCAACAACAATTGAGAAAAAATTTTTTCGAAAAAATTGTAAAAAAAATTTTTCGAAAAAATTGTCAACAAAATTTGTCAAAATTTGTCACCAAAATTTGTCAAAATTTGTCACCAAAATTGTCAAGAAAATTTATCAAAAAAATTTATCGAAAAAATTTGTCGAAAAAATTTGTCAAAAAAATTTGGCAACAAAATTTATCAAAAAAATTTGTCAAAAAAATTTGTCAAAAAAATTTGTCAAATTTGTTTACAAAATTTGTCAAAATTTGTCAACAAAATTTATCAACAAAATTTGTCAAGAAAATTTGTCAAAACTTGTCAAAATTTGTCAAAATTTGTCAACAAAAATTGTGAAAAAAATTTGTCAAGATTTGTCAACAAAAATCGTCAATAAAATTTGTCAACAAAAATTGTGAAAAAAATTTGTCAACAAAATTTGTCAAAATTTGTCAACAAAAATTGTCAAAATCTGTCAAGAAAAATTGGTAAAAAAAATTTGTCGAAAAAATTTGTCGTAAAAATTTGTCAACAAAATTTATCAAAAAAATTTGTCAAAATTTGTGAACAAAATTGTGAAAAAAATTTGTCAACAAAATTTGTCAAAATTTGTCAACAAAATTTATCAACAAAATTGTCCACAAAATTTGTCCACAAAATTTGTCAAAACTTGTGAACAAAAATTGTCAAAATTGGTCAACAAACATTGTGAAAAAAATTTGTCAAAGTTTGTCGACAAAAATTGTAAAAAAAAGTTGTCAATAAAATTTGTCAACAAAAATTGTGAAAAAAATTTGTCAAAGTTTGTCAAAAAAATTTGTCAACTAAAATTGTCAAAGAAATTTGTCATAAAATTTGTCAACAAAAATTGTGAACAAATTTGTCAAAATTTGTCAACAAATTTGTCAAAATTTGTCAACAAATTTGTCAACAAAATTTGTCAAAATTTGTCAACAAAAATTGTCCAAATCTGTCAAGAAAAATTGGTAAAAAAAATTTGTCGAAAAATTTGTCGTAAAAATTTGTCAACAAAATTTATTAAAAAAATTTGTCAAAATTTGTCAACAAAAATTTGTCAACAAAAATTGGTACAAAAAATTTGTCGAAAAAATTTGTCAAAAAAATTTGTCGAAAAAATTTGTCAAAAAAATTTGTCAACAAATTTGTTAACAAAATTGTCCAAAAAATGTGTCAAAATTGGTCAACAAAAATTGTAAAAAAAAAATTTCAAAATTTGTCAACATAAATTAGTAAAAAAAAATTGTCCAAAAAATTTGTCAAAAAAATTTGTCACCAAAATTTGTCAACAAAATTTGTCAAAATATGTCAAAAAAATTTGTCAAAATTTGTCATAAAAAATTGTCAAAATTTGTCACAAAAATTGGTAAAAAAAATTTGTCGTAAAAATTTGTCAAAAAAATTTGTCGAAGAAATTTGTCAAAAAAATTTAACAAAAAAATTTCTCAAAATTTGTGAACAAAAATTGTGAACAAAATTTGTCAACAAAATTTGTCAAAATTTGTCAACAAAATTTATCAACAAAATTGTCCACAAAATTTGTCCACAAAATTTGTCAAAACTTGTAAACAAAAATTGTCAAAATTTGTCAAAATTTGTCAACAAACATTGTGAAAAAAATTTGTCAAAGTTTGTCGACAAAAATTGTAAAAAAAATTTGTCATAAAATTTGTCAACAAAAATTGTTAACAAATTTGTCAAAATTTGTCAACAAATTTGTCAAAATTTGTCAACAAAAATTGTCCAAATCTGTCAAGAAAAATTGGTAAAAAAAATTTGTCGAAAAATTTGTCAACAAAATTTATTAAAAAAATTTGTCAAAATTCGTCAACAAAAATTTGTCAACAAAAATTGGTACAAAAAATTTGTCGAAAAAATTTGTCAAAAAAATTTGTCGAAAAAATTTGTCAAAAAAATTTGTCAACAAATTTGTTAACAAAATTGTCCAAAAAATGTGTCAAAATTGGTCAACAAAAATTGTAAAAAAAAATTTTCAAAATTTGTCAACATAAATTAGTAAAAAAAATTTGTCCAAAAAATTTGTCAAAAAAATTTGTCACCAAAATTTGTCAACAAAATTTGTCAAAATATGTCAAAAAAATTTGTCAAAATTTGTCATAAAAAATTGTCAAAATTTGTCACAAAAAATGGTAAAAAAAATTTGTCGTAAAAATTTGTCAAAAAAATTTGTCAAAGAATTTGTCAAAAAAATTTAACAAAAAAATTTGTCAAAATTTGTGACCAAAAATTGTGAACAAAATTTGTCAACAAAATTTGTCAAAATTTGTCAACAAAATTTATCAACAAAATTGTCCACAAAATTTGTCCACAAAATTTGTCCACAAAATTTGTCAAAACTTGTAAACAAAAATTGTCAAAATTTGTCAAAATTTGTCAACAAACATTGTGAAAAAAATTTGTCAAAGTTTGTCGACAAAAATTGTGAAAAAAATTTGTCACAATTTGTCAACAAAATTTATCAACAAAATTGTCCACAAAATTTGTCCAAAAAATTTGTCAAAAAAATTTGTCACCAAAATTTGTCAACAAAATTTGTCAAAATATGTCAAAAAAATTTGTCAAAATTTGTCATAAAAAATTGTCAAAATTTGTCACAAAAATTGGTAAAAAAAATTTGTCGTAAAAATTTGTCAAAAAAATTTGTCGAAGAAATTTGTCAAAAAAATTTAACAAAAAAATTTCTCAAAATTTGTGAACAAAAATTGTGAACAAAATTTGTCAACAAAATTTGTCAAAATTTGTCAACAAAATTTATCAACAAAATTGTCCACAAAATTTGTCCACAAAATTTGTCAAAACTTGTAAACAAAAATTGTCAAAATTTGTCAAAATTTGTCGACAAACATTGTGAAAAAAATTTGTCAAAGTTTGTCGACAAAAATTGTAAAAAAAATTTGTCATAAAATTTGTCAACAAAAATTGTTAACAAATTTGTCAAAATTTGTCAACAAATTTGTCAAAATTTGTCAACAAAAATTGTCCAAATCTGTCAAGAAAAATTGGTAAAAAAAATTTGTCGAAAAATTTGTCAACAAAATTTATTAAAAAAATTTGTCAAAATTCGTCAACAAAAATTTGTCAACAAAAATTGGTACAAAAAATTTGTCGAAAAAATTTGTCAAAAAAATTTGTCGAAAAAATTTGTCAAAAAAATTTGTCAACAAATTTGTTAACAAAATTGTCCAAAAAATGTGTCGAAATTGGTCAACAAAAATTGTAAAAAAAAATTTTCAAAATTTGTCATAAAAAATTGTCAAAATTTGTCACAAAAAATGGTAAAAAAAATTTGTCGTAAAAATTTGTCAAAAAAATTTGTCAAAGAATTTGTCAAAAAAATTTAACAAAAAAATTTGTCAAAATTTGTGACCAAAAATTGTGAACAAAATTTGTCAACAAAATTTGTCAAAATTTGTCAACAAAATTTATCAACAAAATTGTCCACAAAATTTGTCCACAAAATTTGTCAAAACTTGTAAACAAAAATTGTCAAAATTTGTCAAAATTTGTCAACAAACATTGTGAAAAAAATTTGTCAAAGTTTGTCGACAAAAATTGTGAAAAAAATTTGTCAACAAAATTTGTCACAATTTGTCAACAAAATTTATCAACAAAATTGTCCACAAAATTTGTCCACAAAATTTGTCAAAACTTGTAAACAAAAATTGTCAAAATTTGTCAAAATTGGTCAACAAACATTGTGAAAAAAATTTGTCAAAGTTTGTCGACAAAAATTGTAAAAAAAAGTTGTCAATAAAATTGTCAACAAAAATTGTGAAAAAAATTTGTCAAAGTTTGTCAAAAAAATTTGCCAACTAAAATTGTCAAAGAAATTTGTCATAAAATTTGTCAACAAAAATTGTGAACAAATTTGTCAAAATTTGTCAACAAATTTGTCAACAAAATTTGTCAAAATTTGTCAACAAAAATTGTCCAAATCTGTCAAGAAAAATTGGTAAAAAAAATTTGTCGAAAAATTTGTCGTAAAAATTTGTCAACAAAATTTATTAAAAAAATTTGTCAAAATTTGTCAACAAAAATTAGTCAATAAAAATTGGTACAAAAAATTTGTCGAAAAAATTTGTCAAAAAAATTTGTCGAAAAAATTTGTCAAAAAAATTTGTCAACAAATTTGTTAACAAAATTGTCCAAAAAATGTGTCAAAATTGGTCAACAAAAATTGTAAAAAAAAATTTTCAAAATTTTTCAACATAATTAGTAAAAAAAATTTGTCCAAAAAATTTGTCAAAAAAATTTGTCACCAAAATTTGTCAAAAAAATTTGTCACCAAAATTTGTCAACAAAATTTGTCAAAATATGTCAAAAAAATTTGTCAAAATTTGTCATAAAAAATTGTCAAAATTTGTCACAAAAATTGGTAAAAAAAATTTGTCGTAAAAATTTGTCAAAAAAATTTGTCGAAGAAATTTGTCAAAAAAATTTAACAAAAAAATTTCTCAAAATTTGTGAACAAAAATTGTGAACAAAATTTGTCCACAAAATTTGTCAAAACTTGTAAACAAAAATTGTCAAAATTTGTCAAAATTTGTCAACAAACATTGTGAAAAAAATTTGTCAAAGTTTGTCGACAAAAATTGTAAAAAAAATTTGTCATAAAATTTGTCAACAAAAATTGTTAACAAATTTGTCAAAATTTGTCAACAAATTTGTCAAAATTTGTCAACAAAAATTGTCCAAATCTGTCAAGAAAAATTGGTAAAAAAAATTTGTCGAAAAATTTGTCGTAAAAATTTGTCAACAAAATTTATTAAAAAATTTGTCAAAATTCGTCAACAAAAATTTGTCAACAAAAATTGGTACAAAAAATTTGTCGAAAAAATTTGTCAAAAAAATTTGTCGAAAAAATTTGTCAAAAAAATTTGTCGAAAAAATTTGTCAAAAAAATTTGTCGAAAAAATTTGTCAAAAAAATTTGTCAACAAATTTGTTAACAAAACTGTCCAAAAAATGTGTCAAAATTGGTCAACAAAAATTGTAAAAAAAAATTTTCAAAATTTGTCAACATAAATTAGTAAAAAAAATTTGTCCAAAAAATTTGTCAAAAAAATTTGTCACCAAAATTTGTCAACAAAATTTGTCAAAATATGTCAAAAAAATTTGTCAAAATTTGTCATAAAAAATTGTCAAAATTTGTCACAAAAATTGGTAAAAAAAATTTGTCAAAAAAATTTGTCGAAGAAATTTGTCAAAAAAATTTAACAAAAAAATTTCTCAAAATTTGTGAACAAAAATTGTGAACAAAATTTGTCCACAAAATTTGTCAAAACTTGTAAACAAAAATTGTCAAAATTTGTCAAAATTTGTCAACAAACATTGTGAAAAAAATTTGTCAAAGTTTGTCGACAAAAATTGTAAAAAAAATTTGTCATAAAATTTGTCAACAAAAATTGTTAACAAATTGGTCAAAATTTGTCAACAAATTTGTCAAAATTTGTCAACAAAAATTGTCCAAATCTGTCAAGAAAAATTGGTAAAAAAAATTTGTCGTAAAAATTTGTCAAAAAAATTTGTAAACAAAATTTATCAAAAAAATTTGTCAACAAAATTTATCAAAAAAATTTATCAACAAAATTTTGTCAACAAATTTGTCAAAATTTATCCACAAAAATTGTCAAAAAAATTTGTCAAATTTGTTAACAAAATTTGTCAAAATTGGTCAACAGAAATTGTGAAAAAATTTTGTTAACAAAATTTGTCAAAATTTGTTAACAAAATTTATCAAAAAAAATTTGTCAACAAAATTTGTCAAAACTTGTCAACAAAAATTGTCAAAATTTGTCAAAATTTGTCAACAAACATTGTGAAAAAAATTTGTCAAAAAAATTTGTCAAAAATTTGTCAAAAAAATTGTTAACAAAATTTGTCAAAATTTGTTAACAAAATTTATCAAAAAATTTGTCAAAATTTGTCAACAAAAATTGTCAAAAAAAATTGTCAAAATTTGTCAACAAACATTGGTAAAAAAAATTTGTCAACAAATTTGTTAACAAAATTTATCAACAACATTTGTCAAAATTTGTTAACAAAATTTGTCAAAGATTGTCAACAAAAATTGTCAAAATTTGTCAACAAAAATTGGTAAAAAAAATTTGTCGAAAAAATTTGTCAAACAAATTTGTCAACAAAATTTATCAAAAAAATGTGTCAAAAAAATTTGTCAATAAAATCTGTCAAAATTTGTCAACAAATTTGTCAAAATTTGTCAACGAATTTGTCAAAATTTGTCAACAAAATTGTCAACAAAATTTGTCAAAATTTGTCAACAAAAATTGTCCAAATCTGTCAAGAAAAATTGGTAAAAAAAATTTGTCGAAAAAATTTGTCGTAAAAATTTGTCAAAAAATTTGTCAAAAAAATTTGTCAACAAAATTTATTAAAAAAATTTGTCAAAATTTGTCAACAAAAATTTTCAAAGAAATTTGTCAATACAATTTGTCAACAAAAATTGGTACAAAAAATTTGTCGAAAAAATTTGTCCAAAAAATTTGTCAACAAATTTGTCAACAAAAATTGGTAAAAAAAATTTGTCGAAAAAATTTGTCAAAAAAATTTGTCAAACAAATTTGTCAACAAAATTTATCAAAAAAATGTGTCAAAAAAATTTGTCAATAAAATCTGTCAAAATTTGTCAACAAATTTGTCAAAATTTGTCAACGAATTTGTCAAAATTTGTCAACAAACATTGTGAAAAAAATTTGTCAAAGTTTGTCGACAAAAATTGTAAAAACAATTTGTCAATAAAATTTGTCAACAAAAATTGTGAAAAAATTTGTCAAAGTTTGTCAAAAAAATTTGTCAACAAAATTTGTCAAAATTTGTCAACAAAAATTGTCAAAGAAATTTGTCATAAAATTTATCAACAAAAATTGTGAACAAATTTGTCAAAATCGGTCAACAAATTTGTCAAAATTTGTCAACAAATTTGTCAAAATTTGTCAACAAATTTGTCAACAAAATTTATCAAAAAAATTTCTCAACATAATTTGTCAAAATTTGTCAACAAAAATTGTCAAAGAATTTTGTCATCAAATTTGTCAACAAAATTTGTCAACAAAATTTGTCAAAGTTTATCAACAAAAATTGTCAAAAAAATTTGTCATATTTGTTAACAAAATTTGTCCAAAACATGTGTCAAAATTGGTCAACAAAAATTGTTAAAAAAAATTGTCAAAATTTGTCAACATAAATTAGTAAAAAAAATTTGTCCAAAAACCTTGTCGTAAAAATTTGTCAAAAAAATTTGTCGCCAAAATTTATTAAAAAAATTTGTCAAAATATGTCAAAAAAATCTGTCAAAATTTGTCATAAAAAATTGTTAAAATTTGTCACAAAAATTGGTAAAAAAAATTTGTCGTAAAAATTTGTCAAAAAAATTTGTCGAAGAAATTTGTCAAACAAATTTAACAAAAAAATTTGTCAAAATTTGTCAAAAAAATTTGTCAACAAAATTGTCAACAAAATTTATCAAAATAATTTGTCAAAATTTGTCAACAAAATTTGTCATAAAATTTGTCAACAAAAGATGGTAAAAAAAATTTGTCGAAAGAATTTGTAGTAAAAATTTGTCAAAAAAATTTGTCAACAAAACCTGTCAACAAAATTTAACAAAAAAAATTTCTCAAGGAAATTTGTCAACAAAAATTGTCAAAGAACTTTGTCATCAAAATTTGTCAAAGTTTATCAACAAAAATTGTGAAAAAAATTTGTCAAAGTTTGTCGACAAAAATTGTAAAAAAAATTTGTCAAATTTGTTAACAAAATTTGTCAAAAAAATTTGTCAAAATTTGTGAAAAAAATTTGTCAACAAAATTTGTCAAAATTTGTCAACAAAATTTATCAACAAAATTGTCCACAAAATTTGTCCACAAAATTTGTCAAAACTTGTAAACAAAAATAGTCAAAATTTGTCAAAATTTGTCACAAAAATTGGTAAAAAATATTTGTCGTAAAAATTTGTCAAAAAAATTTGTAGTAAAAATTTGTCAAAAAAATTTCTCAACAAAATTTGTCAAAATTTGTCAACAAAAATTGTCAAAGAATTTTGTCAACAAAATTTGTCAACAAAATTTGTCAAAGTTTATCAACAAAAATTGTGAAAAAAATTTGTCAAATTTGTTCACAAAATATGTCAAAAAAATTTGTCAAAATTTGTCAAAATTTGTCACAAAAATTGGTAAAAAATATTTGTCGTAAAAATTTGTCAAAAAAATTTGTAGTAAAAATTTGTCAAAAAAATTTCTCAACAAAATTTGTCAAAATTTGTCAACAAAAATTGTCAAAGAATTTTGTCAACAAAATTTGTCAACAAAATTTGTTAAAGTTTATCAACAAAAATTGTCAAAAAAATTTGTCAAATTTGTTCACAAAATTTGTCAAAAAAATTTGTCAAAATTTGTCAACAAAATTTGTTAAAACTTGTCAACAAAAATTGTCAAAATTTGTCAAAATTTGTCAACAAAAATTGTGAAAAAAATTTGTCAAAGTTTGTCGACAAAAATTGTAAAAAAAAATTGTCAAATTTGTTAACAAAATTTGTCAAAAAAATTTGTCAAAGGTTGTCAACAAAAATTTGTCGAAAAAGTTTGTCGAAAAAATTTGTCAAAAAAATTTGTGAACAAATTTGTCAACAAAATTGTCAACAAAATTCATCAAACAAATTTGTCAACAACAATTGAGAAAAAATTTTTTCGAAAAAATTGTAAAAAAAATTTTTCGAAAAAATTGTCAACAAAATTTGTCAAAATTTGTCAACAAAATTTGTCAAAATTTGTCACCAAAATTGTCAAGAAAATTTATCAAAAAAATTTATCGAAAAAATTTGTCGAAAAAATTTGTCAAAAAAATTTGGCAACAAAATTTATCAAAAAAATTTGTCAAAAAAATTTGTCAAATTTGTTTACAAAATTTGTCAAAATTTGTCAACAAAATTTATCAACAAAATTTGTCCACAAAATTTGTCAAGAAAATTTGTCAAAACTTGTCAAAATTTGTCAAAATTTGTCAACAAAAATTGTGAAAAAAATTTGTCAAGATTTGTCAACAAAAATCGTCAATAAAATTTGTCAACAAAAATTGTGAAAAAAATTTGTCAACAAAATTTGTCAAAATTTGTCAACAAAAATTGTCAAAATCTGTCAAGAAAAATTGGTAAAAAAAATTTGTCGAAAAAATTTGTCGTAAAAATTTGTCAACAAAATTTATCAAAAAAATTTGTCAAAATTTGTGAACAAAATTGTGAAAAAAATTTGTCAACAAAATTTGTCAAAATTTGTCAACAAAATTTATCAACAAAATTGTCCACAAAATTTGTCCACAAAATTTGTCAAAACTTGTGAACAAAAATTGTCAAAATTGGTCAACAAACATTGTGAAAAAAATTTGTCAAAGTTTGTCGACAAAAATTGTAAAAAAAAGTTGTCAATAAAATTTGTCAACAAAAATTGTGAAAAAAATTTGTCAAAGTTTGTCAAAAAAATTTGTCAACTAAAATTGTCAAAGAAATTTGTCATAAAATTTGTCAACAAAAATTGTGAACAAATTTGTCAAAATTTGTCAACAAATTTGTCAAAATTTGTCAACAAATTTGTCAAAATTTGTCAACAAATTTGTCAAAATTTGTCAACAAATTTGTCAACAAAATTTGTAAAAATTTGTCAACAAAAATTGTCCAAATCTGTCAAGAAAAATTGGTAAAAAAAATTTGTCGAAAAATTTGTCGTAAAAATTTGTCAACAAAATATATTAAAAAAATTTGTCAAAATTTGTCAACAAAAATTTGTCAACAAAAATTGGTACAAAAAATTTGTCGAAACAATTTGTCAAAAAAATTTGTCGAAAAAATTTGTCAAAAAAATTTGTCAACAAATTTGTTAACAAAATTGTCCAAAAAATGTGTCAAAATTGGTCAACAAAAATTGTAAAAAAAAATTTTCAAAATTTGTCAACATAAATTAGTAAAAAAAAATTGTCCAAAAAATTTGTCAAAAAAATTTGTCACCAAAATTTGTCAACAAAATTTGTCAAAATATGTCAAAAAAATTTGTCAAAATTTGTCATAAAAAATTGTCAAAATTTGTCACAAAAAATGGTAAAAAAAATTTGTCGTAAAAATTTGTCAAAAAAATTTGTCGAAGAATTTGTCAAAAAAATTTAACAAAAAAATTTGTCAAAATTTGTGACCAAAAATTGTGAACAAAATTTGTCAACAAAATTTGTCAAAATTTGTCAACAAAATTTATCAACAAATTGTCCACAAAATTTGTCCACAAAATTTGTCAAAACTTGTAAACAAAAATTGTCAAAATTTGTCAAAATTTGTCAACAAACATTGTGAAAAAAATTTGTCAAAGTTTGTCGACAAAAATTGTGAAAAAAATTTGTCAACAAAATTTGTCACAATTTGTCAACAAAATTTATCAACAAAATTGTCCACAAAATTTGTCCACAAAATTTGTCAAAACTTGTAAACAAAAATTGTCAAAATTTGTCAAAATTGGTCAACAAACATTGTGAAAAAAATTTGTCAAAGGTTGTCGACAAAAATTGTAAAAAAAAGTTGTCAATAAAATTTGTCAACAAAAATTGTGAAAAAAATTTGTCAAAGTTTGTCAAAAAAATTTGCCAACTAAAATTGTCAAAGAAATTTGTCATAAAATTTGTCAACAAAAATTGTGAACAAATTTGTCAAAATTTGTCAACAAATTTGTCAACAAAATTTGTCAAAATTTGTCAACAAAAATTGTCCAAATCTGTCAAGAAAAATTGGTAAAAAAAATTTGTCGAAAAATTTGTCGTAAAAATTTGTCAACAAAATTTATTAAAAAAATTTGTCAAAATTTGTCAACAAAAATTAGTCAACAAAAATTGGTACAAAAAATTTGTCGAAGAAATTTGTCAAAAAAATTTAACAAAAAAATTTCTCAAAATTTGTGAACAAAAATTGTGAACAAAATTTGTCCACAAAATTTGTCAAAACTTGTAAACAAAAATTGTCAAAATTTGTCAAAATTTGTCAACAAACATTGTGAAAAAAATTTGTCAAAGTTTGTCGACAAAAATTGTAAAAAAAATTTGTCATAAAATTTGTCAACAAAAATTGTTAACAAATTGGTCAAAATTTGTCAACAAATTTGTCAAAATTTGTCAACAAAAATTGTCCAAATCTGTCAAGAAAAATTGGTAAAAAAAATTTGTCGTAAAAATTTGTCAAAAAAATTTGTAAACAAAATTTATCAAAAAAATTTGTCAACAAAATTTATCAAAAAAATTTATCAACAAAATTTTGTCAACAAATTTGTCAAAATTTATCCACAAAAATTGTCAAAAAAATTTGTCAAATTTGTTAACAAAATTTGTCAAAATTGGTCAACAGAAATTGTGAAAAAATTTTGTTAACAAAATTTGTCAAAATTTGTTAACAAAATTTATCAAAAAAAATTTGTCAACAAAATTTGTCAAAACTTGTCAACAAAAATTGTCAAAATTTGTCAAAATTTGTCAACAAACATTGTGAAAAAAATTTGTCAAAAAAATTTGTCAAAAATTTGTCAAAAAAATTGTTAACAAAATTTGTCAAAATTTGTTAACAAAATTTATCAAAAAATTTGTCAAAATTTGTCAACAAAAATTGTCAAAAAAAATTGTCAAAATTTGTCAACAAACATTGGTAAAAAAAATTTGTCAACAAATTTGTTAACAAAATTTATCAACAACATTTGTCAAAATTTGTTAACAAAATTTGTCAAAGATTGTCAACAAAAATTGTCAAAATTTGTCAACAAAAATTGGTAAAAAAAATTTGTCGAAAAAATTTGTCAAACAAATTTGTCAACAAAATTTATCAAAAAAATGTGTCAAAAAAATTTGTCAATAAAATCTGTCAAAATTTGTCAACAAATTTGTCAAAATTTGTCAACGAATTTGTCAAAATTTGTCAACAAAATTGTCAACAAAATTTGTCAAAATTTGTCAACAAAAATTGTCCAAATCTGTCAAGAAAAATTGGTAAAAAAAATTTGTCGAAAAAATTTGTCGTAAAAATTTGTCAAAAAATTTGTCAAAAAAATTTGTCAACAAAATTTATTAAAAAAATTTGTCAAAATTTGTCAACAAAAATTTTCAAAGAAATTTGTCAATACAATTTGTCAACAAAAATTGGTACAAAAAATTTGTCGAAAAAATTTGTCCAAAAAATTTGTCAACAAATTTGTCAACAAAAATTGGTAAAAAAAATTTGTCGAAAAAATTTGTCAAAAAAATTTGTCAAACAAATTTGTCAACAAAATTTATCAAAAAAATGTGTCAAAAAAATTTGTCAATAAAATCTGTCAAAATTTGTCAACAAATTTGTCAAAATTTGTCAACGAATTTGTCAAAATTTGTCAACAAACATTGTGAAAAAAATTTGTCAAAGTTTGTCGACAAAAATTGTAAAAACAATTTGTCAATAAAATTTGTCAACAAAAATTGTGAAAAAATTTGTCAAAGTTTGTCAAAAAAATTTGTCAACAAAATTTGTCAAAATTTGTCAACAAAAATTGTCAAAGAAATTTGTCATAAAATTTATCAACAAAAATTGTGAACAAATTTGTCAAAATCGGTCAACAAATTTGTCAAAATTTGTCAACAAATTTGTCAAAATTTGTCAACAAATTTGTCAACAAAATTTATCAAAAAAATTTCTCAACATAATTTGTCAAAATTTGTCAACAAAAATTGTCAAAGAATTTTGTCATCAAATTTGTCAACAAAATTTGTCAACAAAATTTGTCAAAGTTTATCAACAAAAATTGTCAAAAAAATTTGTCATATTTGTTAACAAAATTTGTCCAAAACATGTGTCAAAATTGGTCAACAAAAATTGTTAAAAAAAATTGTCAAAATTTGTCAACATAAATTAGTAAAAAAAATTTGTCCAAAAACCTTGTCGTAAAAATTTGTCAAAAAAATTTGTCGCCAAAATTTATTAAAAAAATTTGTCAAAATATGTCAAAAAAATCTGTCAAAATTTGTCATAAAAAATTGTTAAAATTTGTCACAAAAATTGGTAAAAAAAATTTGTCGTAAAAATTTGTCAAAAAAATTTGTCGAAGAAATTTGTCAAACAAATTTAACAAAAAAATTTGTCAAAATTTGTCAAAAAAATTTGTCAACAAAATTGTCAACAAAATTTATCAAAATAATTTGTCAAAATTTGTCAACAAAATTTGTCATAAAATTTGTCAACAAAAGATGGTAAAAAAAATTTGTCGAAAGAATTTGTAGTAAAAATTTGTCAAAAAAATTTGTCAACAAAACCTGTCAACAAAATTTAACAAAAAAAATTTCTCAAGGAAATTTGTCAACAAAAATTGTCAAAGAACTTTGTCATCAAAATTTGTCAAAGTTTATCAACAAAAATTGTGAAAAAAATTTGTCAAAGTTTGTCGACAAAAATTGTAAAAAAAATTTGTCAAATTTGTTAACAAAATTTGTCAAAAAAATTTGTCAAAATTTGTGAAAAAAATTTGTCAACAAAATTTGTCAAAATTTGTCAACAAAATTTATCAACAAAATTGTCCACAAAATTTGTCCACAAAATTTGTCAAAACTTGTAAACAAAAATAGTCAAAATTTGTCAAAATTTGTCACAAAAATTGGTAAAAAATATTTGTCGTAAAAATTTGTCAAAAAAATTTGTAGTAAAAATTTGTCAAAAAAATTTCTCAACAAAATTTGTCAAAATTTGTCAACAAAAATTGTCAAAGAATTTTGTCAACAAAATTTGTCAACAAAATTTGTCAAAGTTTATCAACAAAAATTGTGAAAAAAATTTGTCAAATTTGTTCACAAAATATGTCAAAAAAATTTGTCAAAATTTGTCAAAATTTGTCACAAAAATTGGTAAAAAATATTTGTCGTAAAAATTTGTCAAAAAAATTTGTAGTAAAAATTTGTCAAAAAAATTTCTCAACAAAATTTGTCAAAATTTGTCAACAAAAATTGTCAAAGAATTTTGTCAACAAAATTTGTCAACAAAATTTGTTAAAGTTTATCAACAAAAATTGTCAAAAAAATTTGTCAAATTTGTTCACAAAATTTGTCAAAAAAATTTGTCAAAATTTGTCAACAAAATTTGTTAAAACTTGTCAACAAAAATTGTCAAAATTTGTCAAAATTTGTCAACAAAAATTGTGAAAAAAATTTGTCAAAGTTTGTCGACAAAAATTGTAAAAAAAAATTGTCAAATTTGTTAACAAAATTTGTCAAAAAAATTTGTCAAAGGTTGTCAACAAAAATTTGTCGAAAAAGTTTGTCGAAAAAATTTGTCAAAAAAATTTGTGAACAAATTTGTCAACAAAATTGTCAACAAAATTCATCAAACAAATTTGTCAACAACAATTGAGAAAAAATTTTTTCGAAAAAATTGTAAAAAAAATTTTTCGAAAAAATTGTCAACAAAATTTGTCAAAATTTGTCAACAAAATTTGTCAAAATTTGTCACCAAAATTGTCAAGAAAATTTATCAAAAAAATTTATCGAAAAAATTTGTCGAAAAAATTTGTCAAAAAAATTTGGCAACAAAATTTATCAAAAAAATTTGTCAAAAAAATTTGTCAAATTTGTTTACAAAATTTGTCAAAATTTGTCAACAAAATTTATCAACAAAATTTGTCCACAAAATTTGTCAAGAAAATTTGTCAAAACTTGTCAAAATTTGTCAAAATTTGTCAACAAAAATTGTGAAAAAAATTTGTCAAGATTTGTCAACAAAAATCGTCAATAAAATTTGTCAACAAAAATTGTGAAAAAAATTTGTCAACAAAATTTGTCAAAATTTGTCAACAAAAATTGTCAAAATCTGTCAAGAAAAATTGGTAAAAAAAATTTGTCGAAAAAATTTGTCGTAAAAATTTGTCAACAAAATTTATCAAAAAAATTTGTCAAAATTTGTGAACAAAATTGTGAAAAAAATTTGTCAACAAAATTTGTCAAAATTTGTCAACAAAATTTATCAACAAAATTGTCCACAAAATTTGTCCACAAAATTTGTCAAAACTTGTGAACAAAAATTGTCAAAATTGGTCAACAAACATTGTGAAAAAAATTTGTCAAAGTTTGTCGACAAAAATTGTAAAAAAAAGTTGTCAATAAAATTTGTCAACAAAAATTGTGAAAAAAATTTGTCAAAGTTTGTCAAAAAAATTTGTCAACTAAAATTGTCAAAGAAATTTGTCATAAAATTTGTCAACAAAAATTGTGAACAAATTTGTCAAAATTTGTCAACAAATTTGTCAAAATTTGTCAACAAATTTGTCAAAATTTGTCAACAAATTTGTCAAAATTTGTCAACAAATTTGTCAACAAAATTTGTAAAAATTTGTCAACAAAAATTGTCCAAATCTGTCAAGAAAAATTGGTAAAAAAAATTTGTCGAAAAATTTGTCGTAAAAATTTGTCAACAAAATATATTAAAAAAATTTGTCAAAATTTGTCAACAAAAATTTGTCAACAAAAATTGGTACAAAAAATTTGTCGAAACAATTTGTCAAAAAAATTTGTCGAAAAAATTTGTCAAAAAAATTTGTCAACAAATTTGTTAACAAAATTGTCCAAAAAATGTGTCAAAATTGGTCAACAAAAATTGTAAAAAAAAATTTTCAAAATTTGTCAACATAAATTAGTAAAAAAAAATTGTCCAAAAAATTTGTCAAAAAAATTTGTCACCAAAATTTGTCAACAAAATTTGTCAAAATATGTCAAAAAAATTTGTCAAAATTTGTCATAAAAAATTGTCAAAATTTGTCACAAAAAATGGTAAAAAAAATTTGTCGTAAAAATTTGTCAAAAAAATTTGTCGAAGAATTTGTCAAAAAAATTTAACAAAAAAATTTGTCAAAATTTGTGACCAAAAATTGTGAACAAAATTTGTCAACAAAATTTGTCAAAATTTGTCAACAAAATTTATCAACAAATTGTCCACAAAATTTGTCCACAAAATTTGTCAAAACTTGTAAACAAAAATTGTCAAAATTTGTCAAAATTTGTCAACAAACATTGTGAAAAAAATTTGTCAAAGTTTGTCGACAAAAATTGTGAAAAAAATTTGTCAACAAAATTTGTCACAATTTGTCAACAAAATTTATCAACAAAATTGTCCACAAAATTTGTCCACAAAATTTGTCAAAACTTGTAAACAAAAATTGTCAAAATTTGTCAAAATTGGTCAACAAACATTGTGAAAAAAATTTGTCAAAGGTTGTCGACAAAAATTGTAAAAAAAAGTTGTCAATAAAATTTGTCAACAAAAATTGTGAAAAAAATTTGTCAAAGTTTGTCAAAAAAATTTGCCAACTAAAATTGTCAAAGAAATTTGTCATAAAATTTGTCAACAAAAATTGTGAACAAATTTGTCAAAATTTGTCAACAAATTTGTCAAAATTTGTCAACAAAAATTGTCCAAATCTGTCAAGAAAAATTGGTAAAAAAAATTTGTCGAAAAATTTGTCGTAAAAATTTGTCAACAAAATTTATTAAAAAAATTTGTCAAAATTTGTCAACAAAAATTAGTCAACAAAAATTGGTACAAAAAATTTGTCGAAAAAATTTGTCAAAAAGATTTGTCGAAAAAATTTGTCAAAAAAATTTGTCAACAAATTTGTTAACAAAATTGTCCAAAAAATGTGTCAAAATTGGTCAACAAAAATTGTAAAAAAAAATTTTCAAAATTTTTCAACATAAATTAGTAAAAAAAATTTGTCCAAAAAATTTGTCAAAAAAATTTGTCACCAAAATTTGTCAAAAAAATTTGTCACCAAAATTTGTCAACAAAATTTGTCAAAATATGTCAAAAAAATTTGTCAAAATTTGTCATAAAAAATTGTCAAAATTTGTCTCAAAAATTGGTAAAAAAAATTTGTCGTAAAAATTTGTCAAAAAAATTTGTCGAAGAAATTTGTCAAAAAAATTTAACAAAAAAATTTCTCAAAATTTGTGAACAAAAATTGTGAACAAAATTTGTCCACAAAAATTGTCAAAATTTGTCAAAATTTGTCAACAAACATTGTGAAAAAAATTTGTCAAAGTTTGTCGACAAAAATTGTAAAAAAAATTTGTCATAAAATTTGTCAACAAAAATTGTTAACAAATTTGTCAAAATTTGTCAACAAATTTGTCAAAATTTGTCAACAAAAATTGTCCAAATCTGTCAAGAAAAATTGGTAAAAAAAATTTGTCGAAAAATTTGTCGTAAAAATTTGTCAACAAAATTTATTAAAAAAATTTGTCAAAATTCGTCAACAAAAATTTGTCAACAAAAATTGGTACAAAAAATTTGTCGAAAAAATTTGTCAAAAAAATTTGTCGAAAAAATTTGTCAAAAAAATTTGTCGAAAAAATTTGTCAAAAAAATTTGTCAACAAATTTGTTAACAAAACTGTCCAAAAAATGTGTCAAAATTGGTCAACAAAAATTGTAAAAAAAAATTTTCAAAATTTGTCAACATAAATTAGTAAAAAAAATTTGTCCAAAAAATTTGTCAAAAAAATTTGTCACCAAAATTTGTCAACAAAATTTGTCAAAATATGTCAAAAAAATTTGTCAAAATTTGTCATAAAAAATTGTCAAAATTTGTCACAAAAATTGGTAAAAAAAATTTGTCATAAAAATGTGTCAAAAAAATTTGTCGAAGAAATTTGTCAAAAAAATTTAACAAAAAAATTTCTCAAAATTTGTGAACAAAAATTGTGAACAAAATTTGTCCACAAAATTTGTCAAAACTTGTAAACAAAAATTGTCAAAATTTGTCAAAATTTGTCAACAAACATTGTGAAAAAAATTTGTCAAAGTTTGTCGACAAATATTGTAAAAAAAATTTGTCATAAAATTTGTCAACAAAAATTGTTAACAAATTGGTGAAAATTTTTGTCAACAAATTTGTCAAAATTTGTCAACAAAAATTGTCCAAATCTGTCAAGAAAAATTGGTAAAAAAAATTTGTCGAAAAATTTGTCGTAAAAATTTGTCAACAAAATTTATTAAAAAAATTTGTCAAAATTCGTCAACAAAAATTTGTCAACAAAAATTGGTACAAAAAAATTGTCGAAAAAATTTGTCAAAAAAATTTGTCAACAAATTTGTTAACAAAACTGTCCAAAAAATGTGTCAAAATTGGTCAACAAAAATTGTAAAAAAAAATTTTCAAAATTTGTCAACAAATTAGTAAAAAAAATTTGTCCAAAAAATTTGTCAAAAAAATTTGTCACCAATATTTGTCAACAAAATTTGTCAAAATATGTCAAAAAAATTTGTCAAAATTTGTCATAAAAAATTGTCAAAATTTGTCACAAAAATTGGTAAAAAAAATTTGTCGTAAAAATTTGTCAAAAAAATTTGTCGAAGAAATTTGTCAAAAAAATTTAACAAAAAAATTTGTCAAAATTTGTGAACAAAAATTGTGAACAAAATTTGTCAACAAAATTTGTCAAAATTTGTCAACAAAATTTATCAACAAAATTGTCCACAAAATTTGTCCACAAAATTTGTCCACAAAATTTGTCAAAACTTGTAAACAAAAATTGTCAAAATTTGTCAAAATTTGTCAACAAACATTGTGAAAAAAATTTGTCAAAGTTTGTCGACAAAAATTGTAAAAAAAATTTGTCATAAAATTTGTCAACAAAAATTGTGAACAAATTTGTCAAAATTTGTAAACAAATTTGTCAAAATTTGTCAACAAATTTGTCAACAAAATTTGTCAAAATTTGTCAACAAAAATTGTCCAAATCTGTCAAGAAAAATTGGGAAAAAAAATTTGTCGAAAAATTTGTCGTAAAAATTTGTCAAAAAAATTTGTGAAAAAAATTTGTCAACAAAATTTGTCAACAAAATTTATTAAAAAAATTTGTCAACAAAATGTATTAAAAAAATTTGTCAACAAAATGTATTAAAAAAATTTGTCAAAATTTGTCAACAAAAATTGTCAAAGAAATTTGTCAATAAAATTTGTCAACAAAAATTGGTACAAAAATTTGTCGAAAAAATTTGTCAAAAAAATTTGTCAACAAATTTGTTAACAAAATTTGTCCAAAAAATGTGTCAAAATTGGTCAACAAAAATTGTAAAAAAAAATTGTCAAAATTTGTCAACATAAATTAGTAAAAAAAATTTGTCCAAAAAATTTGTCAAAAAAATTTGTCACCAAAATTTGTCAACAAAATTTGTCAAAATATGTCAAAAAAATTTGTCAAAATATGTCATAAAAAATTGTCAAAATTTGTCACAAAAATTGGTAAAAAAAATTTGTCGTAAAAATTTGTCAAAAAAATTTGTAGTAAAAATTTGTCAAAAAAATTTGTCAACAAAATCTGTCAACAAAATTTATCAAAAAAATTTCTCAACAAAATTTGTCAAAATTTGTCAACAAAAATTGTCAAAGAATTTTGTCATCAAATTTGTCAACAAAATTTGTCAACAAAATTTGTCAAAGTTTATCAACAAAAATTGTGAAAAAAATTTGTCAACAAAATTTGTCAAAGTTTATCAACAAAAATTGGCAATAAAATTTGTCAAATTTGTTCACAAAATTTGTCAAAAAAATTTGTCAAAATTTGTCAACAAAATTTGTTAAAACTTGTCAACAAAATTTGTCAAAATTTGTCAAAATTTGTCAACAAAAATTGTGAAAAAAATTTGTCAAAGTTCGTCAACAACAATTGTAAAAAAAAATTGTCAAATTTGTTAACAAAATTTGTCAAAAAAATTTGTCAAAGGTTGTCAACAAAAATTTGTCGAAAAAGTTTGTCGAAAAAATTTGTCAAAAAAATTTGTGAACAAAATTTGTCAACAAAATTGTCAACAAAATTCATCAAACAAATTTGTCAACAAAAATTGTGAAAAAAATTTTTCGAAAAAATTGTGAAAAAAATTTTTCGAAAAAATTGTCAACAAAATTTGTCAAAATTTGTCAACAAAATTTGTCAAAATTTGTCACCAAAATTGTCAAGAAAATTTATCAAAAAAATTTATCGAAAAAATTTGTCGAAAAAATTTGTCAAAAAAATTTGGCAACAAAATTTATCAAAAAAATTTGTCAACAAAATTTGTCAAAGTTTATCAACAAAAATTGTCAAAAAAATTTGTCAAATTTGTTAACAAAATTTGTCAAAATTTGTCAACAAAATTTATCAACAAAATTTGTCCACAAAATTTGTCAAGAAAATTTGTCAAAACTTGTCAAAATTTGTCAACAAAAATTGTGAAAAAAATTTGTCAAAGTTTGTCGACAAAAATTGTAAAAAAAATTTGTCAAATTGTTAACAAAACTTGTCAAAAAAATTTGTCAAAGGTTGTCAACAAAAATTGTCAAAATTTGTCGACAAAAATTGTAAAAAAAATTTGTCAAATTTGTTAACAAAATTTGTCAAAAAAATTTGTCAAATTTGTTAACAAAATTTGTCAAAAAAATTTGTCAAAGGTTGTCAACAAAATTTGTCAAAATTTGTCAACAAAAATTGTCCAAATCTGTCAAGAAAAATTTGTAAAAAAAATTTGTCGAAAAAATTTGTCGTACAAATTTGTCAAAAAAATTTGTCAAAAAAATTTGTCAACAAAATTTATTAAAAAAATGTGTCAAAATTGGTCAACAAAAATTGTAAAAAAAAATTGTCAAAATTTGTCAACATAAATTAGTAAAAAAAATTTGTCCATAAAATTTGTCGTAAAAATTTGTCACCAAAATTTATCAAAAAAATTTGTCAACAAAATTTGTCAAAATATGTCGAAAAATTTGTCAAAATTTGTCATAAAAAATTGTCAAAATTTGTCACAAAAATTAGTAAAAAAAATTTGTCGTAAAAATTTGTCAACAAAAAGTGGTAAAAAAAATTTGTCGAAAGAATTTGTAGTAAAAATTTGTCAAAAAAATTTGTCAACAAAATCTGTCAACAAAATTTAACAAAAAAATTTCTCAACAAAATTTGTCAAAATTTGTCAACAACAATTGTCAAAGAACTTTGTCATCAAATTTGTCAACAAAAATTGTCAACGAAATGTGTCAACAAAATTTGTCAAAATTTGTCAAAAAAATTTATGAACAAAATTTGTTAAAAAAAATTGTCGAAAAAAATTTCTCATCAAAATTTGTCAAAGTTTGTCAACAAAAATTGTCAACAAAACTTGTCAACGAAATTTGTCAACAAAATTTGTTAACGAAATTTGTCAATGAAATTTGTCAACAAAATTTCTCAACAAAATTTGTCAACGAAATTTGTCAACAAAATTTGGCAAAAAAATTTGTCAACAAAATTTGTCAACAAAATTTATCAAAAAAATTTGTCAACAAAATTTGTCAAATTTGTCAACAAAATTTGTCAACAAATTTATCAACAAAAATAGTCAAAAAAATTTGTCAAAAAATTTTTTGTCAAAATTTGTCAACAAAAATTGTCAAAAAAAATTTATCAACAAAATTTGTGACAGTTTGTCAACAAAAATGGTCAACAAAATTGTCAACAAATTCATCAAAAAAATTTGTCGACAAAATTTGGGTTTGGGTTTGGGTTTGGGTTTCCAAATGGGTATTTTGAGTTTTTTGGGTTTTTCTCCGAGAGTTTTTGAGATCTAGGCCCCAATAACGTCACAATCTTCATCGGCTACAAATTTCCAATTCCATAATCTCCAATTGACACCTTTAAAAAAAAAATTGGAAAAATGTCGACTCGGTTCAAGATTTCCCCATTTTTTTTTTTTTCATTACGTATTCAATTATCTCAATTTTGCCAAATTCTCAATTAACCATTTCGTTTTTCATTTCTTCAATTAAAAATCTATAAATCACAAAATCCCTTTTCCTCCCTAAACAATAAAATTCAAAAAATCTTTCATTCGTCTCAATCTTCTACCTTCCCCCTCGCCCCAAATGCTTGAAATATTTTCAAATTATCTTTAGATATTTCAATTATCGTTAGATAAAATTTTATCTGTACATAAAATTTCTTCTTCATCTTTAGATAAAATTGATAATTTAAAAACCTCAACTAATACAAATCTCATAAAACATTTCTTCCAATTTAATATTTCATTTCGTTTATTTCCTCCCACACTTGCCCTTGTCTCCCTCAGTTATCGTAGTCGATTGAATAATCGACGTAACGAAACAAGAAGAAGCGGAAGAACAAAAAAACAAAGAAAAGAAAGAAAAATCACGCAAACACGTAAGTACAAACTAACGAAAATATACAGACACGTGTCGCGTAAGGCTTGTTCGCTCGCTCGTTCGTAATCTTCCCCAGGGCTTCCGGGAGTTCTCGGGTGATATAAGTTTTCCGCGTGGGTAACGCGACTGCGGAAACTCCCAAGTTGCATAATCGATGATGGAACGCGAACGTTGCATAGACGACCGAGAGAGAGAGAGAGAGAGAGAAACTTATGTTAGTTTGCGCGGTTTGTGCTTAAGCTCCGTCGCTTTACCTCGTCTGTGCTTACGCGAGGCATTATGTTCGGACGAGACGAGAGAGGCCACGAGTGTCTCGACGATCGACTAATTAAGGTAGTTGTATCGTTGGGTGGGGGATTAAAATTTTATTCCCGTTTTTTCTCACATTGGAAGTGGACCAAGCGTTAAAGTTCATTAAGAAAAGTTGTTGCAAATCGACTACAGAACAACATACTCAAAATTCAAATTAATCCTACGGAAAGTTTATTTGTTATATAATAAACAAAATCATGAATTTTTGTTTCCATGAGATTTGTTATGAAAACTAATCGAAGCTTCTTCGATGTCGTATAAAAATGTGTGGAAAATTTCAACAGGCTTTATCGAGCAAATAATCGAGATACTCGTTGTATAATGTTGCGATATTTAACACGGGCTCTTATGGGAGATTGCGAAAAGTGACGATTTTCAAGAATAAATTATCGTGATTTTTGAGTCGATAAAGGCCCCTGAAATTTTACACACATATACATATAACATCAAAGAACGTTTCTACAAATTTTCAGTGAAATCTAACGGAAACGCACTAACGATAGAACTACCTTAAAGTAGTTTTATCGTTTTGTTAAGATTTTGTTGAAAATTTGGATATATATCTTCTTTGATGCCATATGTACGCGTGTCATAATTTTTAGAAGCTTTTACCACGCGGAAGTTGAGATATTTATTGGCGAAAATCAGAATTTTCGATAGTCTCTCATAAGAGCGCGTGTTAAAAGTTGCATTTTCATCCATAAATATCTTGGCTTCTACTCGTTGAAGCCTTCTAAAACTTTGCATACATTTTTCTGCAACAACAAAGAAGCTTTATTTAGTTTTTCTAAAAAATCTAAAGAAAAGAATTTTCCCAATTTTTGTAATTATACAGCGAGTACGTATTACCTTGGATGACCTTGAATTTGGAGTATTTTGTTCTTTAGTCAATTTGCAACAATTTTTCTTTATTAACTTGAGCCCGCAAACCATTTTGTATGTGAGCAAAACTGAAAAGAAAAAAAAAGAAAAAAAAAATAACGAGGTGAAAATAAAGTTTCGAACGATCGTACACAGGAAGTAACCGATCGCCGGTTTATTTTTTGTTTAGAACTGCACGAGTCTGTGAATCGTGTACGTAAATAAGGGAGAATAATTTTTTTCTCTCTCTTGGGGATTGTTTTATTTTTTTTGGGTTTTTAGTATTTTTTTTTTTTTTTTTTTTTTTTTGGAAAATATTGAAGTGACGAACCAAACTAGTTGAATCGTGATGGAATTTCGTGCTCTGTGTCACTTGGGACATTGTGTCGTCACGGGGAGAGAGTCTTGTTCGGTCGGGAGTTTATAAGGGCGGGTGGAGAAGGAGGGGATGAAAATCGATTAGGATAAACGTTTCTCGCGAGTTCATGTAAGGTGCATGCGATAAAATATTCAGTTTACCAACGACGAGTGGGTGTACGTCGCATATGTTTTTTTTCTTTTTTATTTTTGTCATTTACATATTGACGTGCGAGGGGAGGGGGAGGTTGTGTATAGTCGGTCAGCAGAGTTGAACAACCCTTATCGATTGGTTCACCCGATCCGGAGAAGTAATTTGTCTCGAAGAGTTACTTTCATGTGCCTGGCTATGTATATATTTATATATTGATTTGGTTATTTACTTATTTATTTATTTGTTTATTTATTTATTTCCTTGTTCGTTTATTTATTTATCTACTTATTTATTTGTTTGTTCGTTTATTTATTTATTTATTTACTTATGTCTTTGCTTATTTATTTATTTATTTATTTATTTGTTTATTTATTTGTTTATTTGTTTATTTGTTTATTTATTTATTTATTTGTTCGTTCATTTATTTATTTACTTATTGATTTATTTATTTGTTTATTTATTTATTTATTTATTTGTTTATTTATTTATTTAAGTATTTATTTATTTATTTATTTATTTATTTATTTATTTATTTATTTATTTATTTATTTATTTATTTATGTATTTATTTATTTATGTATTTATTTATTTATGTATTTATTTATTTCTTTATTTATTTATTTATTTATTTATTTATTTATTTATTTATTTATTTATTTATTTATTTATTTATTTATTTATTTATTTATTTATTTATTTATTTATTTATTTATTTATTTATTTATTTATTTATTTATTTATTTATTTATTTATTTATTTATTTATTTATTTATTTATTTATTTATTTATTTATTTATTTATTTATTTATTTATTTATTTATTTATTTATTTATTTATTTATTTATTTATTTATTTATTTATTTATTTATTTATTTATTTATTTATTTATTTATTTATTTATTTATTTATTTATTTATTTATTTATTTATCTATTTATTTCTTTATTTATTTATTTATTTATTTATTTATTTATGTATTTATTTATGTATTTATTTATTTATTTATTTATTTATTTATTTATTTATTTATTTATTTATTTATTTATTTATTCAGTTATTTGTATATTTATTTATTTAGTTATTCAGTTATTTGTATATTTATTTATTTATTTATTTGTTTATTTATTTACGCGTACATATGTACGTACGAGCATAGTCAGGTTTATTTGCATCGATTCATCGAGCCAGGAGGAGAGAATCACTCTATGAATCCCATTACAAGTTCGACTTTGCCGAGTAGGGGAAGAGGCAGAAATAGTGGCAATGCTTTTCGAGTTAAAAAGAAAAATTTGCATTTAGAACGAAGAGCCGTGTGAAGTGTGCGAAACCGGGAGAGCGGTAAATTTTATTTTTTCGATTTTTTTTCGTACTTTATTATTACTATTATTATTATTTGTACTTTTTTGTCCTTTTATCAAGCAGACATTGCTAATATTCTCTCGTATGTGAGGAATAGGAATTACGAAAAGAAAAAACTTCGTTACTCGCTGGGCAAAGTGCATTGCCTTTTAGCATTTTTCTCTCTCAAGCAAAGGACGTTTCACCTTAAAACAGGACTCCATAATTCAAAAAATAAACAAAATCAAGTTCGTATATTAAGTGCATTAAAAAAAAACTCGATGATTTCGTTCGCAATTATTTTTTATGAATTATTTTCATAAATTTAAACTTATTTAAATTTATGTATTACTTATTAAATAAGTAATATATAGCTATATATTATTTATTTAATATATTTAAATAATAATAATTTTAATTATTATTATTATTTTTAAAAAAAAGTAAAATAAAAAATAAAATAATAAAATAATAATAATAATTTAAATAAATATAATAATAATAATAATTAAAAATCTAAATTTAAAATCTAAAATAATAATCATAATTTAAATTATTATTATTATTTAAAGATAAAAAATAAAATAATAATAATAATTTAAATTATTATTATTAATAATTTAAATAAATATAATAATAATAATTTAAAATCTAAAATAATAATAATAATTAAAATTATTATTTAAAAAAAAAATAAAATAAAAAATTAAATAATAAAATTAAAAATAATAAAATAATAATTTAAATTATTATTATTATTTTATTATAAAAAAAGATCGTCGCGTCGGCCCTTGATTCAACACGGAACGACCCGTATATTTGTATTTCGCGATGAAGCGAACGACGGCCTCGCGGTTGATCGACTCTCGCTCGTGACTCACGATTGCCACAAAGAAGTGCCCTTCTCGATTACAGAGGTTTATAATTTTTCTGTTTTTTTTTTTAAATTTTTTTCTTACTTCTCATTTATTTATCTCGATGCCTCGTATCGCGAAGAGGCAATAGAGCAATCGGCGATGCGATGAAGCGTAACGACGTAACGAAACCTTGGCGTGAAATCTCGTCGAAGGCAAAACGCGACGAGCCTGACGGTGATATCGGTATAACGCGAGAGAAAATCTCACGAGAGTCGATTTTTCATCCTTCTATCATGTTGTGTTCCAGAACGATTCGTTCTTCTATTTCTCAATTTAGAGAAAAAACATTTTTTTTTATCACTCGTTAAGCATTTTTCGAAACGGATTACAATTTTGTTCAAACAATGTCAACGGGTTTCTTGAAAAGAACAAAATATATTTTTATTTCTCAACCGGCAAAACTCAGTCTCTTGAAAAATGAATAAAAATGTATTTCAGCTTTCTGTTCGAATATTGGACTTTTGTTCACAAATAATATTCACTTTTTTATAAATTTATCTTAATTAATTATCTGATCAATAATTGTCCCTAAAGACGAATAAAAGTAATCAGCAAAATGAATAAAAATGTATTTCAGCTTTCTGTTCAAATATTGGAATTTTGTTCACAAATAATGTTCACTTTTTTATAAATTTATCTGAATTAATTATCTAATTAATAATTGTCCCTAAAGAAGAATAAAAGTAATCAGCAAAATGAATAAAAATGTATTTCAGCTTTCCGTTCAAATATTGGACTTTTGTTCAGAAATAATATTCACTTTTTTATAAATTTGTCTTAATTAATTATCTAATCAATAATTGTCCCTAAAGAAGAATAAAAGTAATCAGCAAAATGAATAAAAATGTATTTCAGCTTTCTGTTCGAATATTGGATTTTTGTTCACAAATAATATTCACTTTTTTATAAATTTGTCTTAATTAATTATCTAATCAATAATTGTCCCTAAAGAAGAATAAAAGTAATCAGCAAAATGAATAAAAATGTATTTCAGCTTTCCGTTCAAATATTGGACTTTTGTTCAGAAATAATATTCACTTTTTTATAAATTTGTCTTAATTAATTATCTAATCAATAATTGTCCCTAAAGAAGAATAAAAGTAATCAGCAAAATGAATAAAAATGTATTTCAGCTTTCTGTTCAAATATTGGAATTTTGTTCACAAATAATATTCACTTTTTTATAAATTTATCTTAATTAATTATCTGATCAATAATTGTCCCTAAAGAAGAATAAAAGTAATCAGCAAAATGAATAAAAATGTATTTCAGCTTTCTGTTCGAATATTGAAATTTTTTTCACAAATAATATTCACTTTTTTATAAATTTATCTTAATTAATTATCTGATCAATAATTGTCCCTAAAGAAGAATAAAAGTAATCAGCAAAATGAATAAAAATGTATTTCAGCTTTCTGTTCGAATATTGCAATTGTTTTTAGAAATAATGTTCACTTTTTTATAAATTTGTCTTAATTAATTATCTAATCAATAATTGTCCCTAAAGAAGAATAAAAGTAATCAACAAAATGAATAAAAATGTATTTCAGCTTTCTGTTCAAATATTGAAATTTTGTTCACAAATAATATTCACTTTTTTATAAATTTGTCTTAATTAATTATCTAATTAATAATTGTCCCTAAAGAAGAATAAAAGTAATCAGCAAAATGAATAAAAATGTATTTCAGCTTTCTGTTCGAATATTGGATTTTTGTTCACAAATAATATTCACTTTTTTATAAATTTATCTTAATTAATTATCTGATCAATAATTGTCCCTAAAGAAGAATAAAAGTAATCAGCTGTTTACTTGAGGATGGAAAATAATATTTCTCCGAACTATTTATGTAAGATCCGAATTATCCCGGATTGAGATTTATCGCAAAAAAAAAAGTAGTAAAAGTGTTTTTTTGTCGTCGCAGTTAGCCACGCTCGCAGTAACATCGACGCCTCGCCGTCGCGCACGGCAAGTAGAAATAGTCAGTGGTCGCGCGACAGGCGAGCTCGAGCTCGCACAAAGATTATTGCTAAGTAGAAAGTCCAAACGTCGTGGGTAACGTCACGTCTGGCGCGTTCGCGCGTTCTCTCTCGATACGGACAATGGAATCGTCGAATGTAAAAATGTGCTTCGACGCTCACGTACTTGAGCGTTTTGCCACGCTCGTAATGCACGTACCTCGGCGATCGGAGAAGCCTATTTTATTGCGAAAGATATCCGCTCGACCGAGAGTCGGATAATAATCGCGATAGTGCGAAACAACGCCAAGCTTTCACTGTTTTGTCGAGGAACAATATTCATTGCGATATTGAAAAGAAAAACAAAAACGTTAAATTAAATTCTAAATATTCAGAAATATTCACGAATCGTTAATTAAAGATAACGAAAGAAAAAAAATTATAAAATTTACCTTTATGGATATTCATGAATTTACGAAACGATTGAAAAACAACGAAAACGCATTACGAGATTAAATATTTATCGGGAGGAAAAATCCGGGAGAAGACCGGAACGATTTAATTAGTTATATTACAGGACGCTTCGTCGAGGTAACTTGCGTTATTTTTTTTTACATTTTTATTGAAAAAATAATCTCCTCTCACATCGTCAATTTTTTGTTTTGTTATTACACTCTGTTCCGTCTTGAAATTCATCAGCCAACGACCTTTCAGCGAAGACAATCGCGACGTGGATGCGTCATTTTGTTTTACTTTGTGAGACACTCGAATATCGTCTTATTACAAAAATAATGTCATTGGTTTCGTCTCGAAGAACATCTCTTGTCCGCTATTTTGATCGTGAATAACGTACGATGCGTCATTATTCAGGAGTAAAACGTCAGCACGGAAGTGTGATTCCCTCGGACTAGTAGAAACGGTGGCATGTCTCGTGTCAGGGTCTCGAGCCATGCCATGTATAGAGGTGCCGATACTGCACCTTTTCGAGGCATTGGCAAGGTCCTGTGAACAATGAAAAAGGTATAAGTAAAAAAGAAACCAACGAAAAAGGAGAACGTACGAATCAGTGTCGAATGGTTACATGGTCAACGCGAAGACTATAATTTTTCGTGTCATAAAAATAGAAACGCTACTCGAACACAAACACTCGACCATTAATCAATTCTTTTTTACATTAATATTTATCAGAAAAATATAATCGTCCCCAATTATTCTTAATTATACGAACAAAAAATGTTCAATTTTAAGTTGTTTACAACAGTTATCAATTCCTAACGTACTCACATTACAACCAAATTAGCTTCCATGGAATTCTCTATGAGTAATTCACGCAAACGAAGATGCCTGTTGGTTTTCTCGTTCATCGCGAGAAGTTCCGACTCTGTTATCGTCGTGTCTGCAAAAGGGAATAAAAAAATCATGCATTAAAGAATTTCTGTTTCTCAAATTTGCAATAAGATGTTTTTGTAATAATTACCATCATCAGCAGGTCCATTAGGTTGCGAGAGACCCTGAAAGTCTGCTATTAGGGAGTCGAAGAAGTCCTTTGTACGTTGCTGAGCTGGTTTCGACACATCGGCTATAACTTTAAGGGCAGAGTAGTCTATCCGAAATTTCGAGAGAAGACTCGCCATACTGTAACAAAAATAAAATATTCAAATGCTTTCTAACATGTTTAATAATCTAGAAATTTCTTAAATCATTAAATACAAACCATTTCAATTACGTTTAATGAATTTCGTTCTATTTTGAAAATGATGTTTAAGTCTAGAATACAAAGAGAGATATACTAACTTCCTCTGTTCGTATTCCAACTCAGAGTGTTTATTCGCCAGTGCGAAAACACGTAATTTGCTGCTGGACCAATTTCTTCTCGTGCTTATAATATAAGGTAGCAAGAGGGTCAGTCCACCATCGTCGTAAAGCCACCAAACGTCGATGGTTCCCTTTTTCTGTTTTCTTTGAAATTTCGTGACCGCACCGATAATGTCTTTCGATATAGCGACAATATTTTGAGTCCTTTCGCGACGTTCGTCGGTCGATGCGTCCGGATATTCATTTATTACTCTCGATCGCCTAGGTGGTGGACTACCGGGCATAGAAATATCCGAAGTACTACTAGCTGAAAGTAAAAAAATAAAAAATATTGTAATAACAAAAATAACATTGGGTAAAAAAACGGTGTACCTTGACTAAGTTGGGAAAAACTGTGATTTCCTCTTATAGTCATTGTGGCTGTTTTCTTCGGATCTTCGACGTCTCCGAGTATGCCACTGTGATCCAATCCTTCGCTTAGACGAAGAAGTGCCACGGCTACGTGCATATCCAGCGCTTTGCTGTGAAAAATTTGAAGCAATTTTCAACAATTTTCCTCGAAATTTATCCAACTAATCAAAAGCTTGTTTTTGAGCCAAGATCATTTTTTCATACTCACTGCATCACGTTGAAGTACATATTAAGATTGTCTCGTGGGCACGTTGCCCAATCCTGCTTGTAACCCATCATCAATATATTCGGTCGTAATTTGCCTAATCCCGAGGCTTGGAGAAACGAGGTGGCACCTTCTTGAAATTTGGCACCGTCAGCAACTGTGTAAAAAGCTTTGATCTTGCTTTGTCTGAACCATGCGGTCGATTGAGCGATCATGATGGCACGAGTTTTGTACGACAGAGGTGTCTGAAAAAAAAGAACATACGATAAATAAGATTGCTTGAAATTTTGAGTAGAGATAATTTCTCAAGCAGAATACAATTTAATATTCGTTTAATTTTCCTACGAAATTTCTAACTCATATTTTGTTACGTAGAGTGTTTCAATTCTTCTATAAAGAAAATTATGTTTTCATTTTCAACGACACGCGATAGGAAATTCGATTAAAAACTAACGACGTTATACCTCGACTATGTGACCGCAAATCAAAAGGCTCTGGCTCTTCGTTATGTGATAAGCGAAATCAACGAGAGCCGATCTGGCACTCGGTGTACCGCTCAGTACCAATAACTGTGGACGATAATTTTTCACATGTTCCTCAACGCGATCGAGTTGTTGAACCGAGGTCAGTGCGTTGGTGTACGTCTGAGCTTGTGTCGTTGAGCCCCAATTTACGTCTTTAATATGAAACAAAAGCAATTCAAATAATTATTACAGAAAGATAACAAAATTATAATTTATCATTACATTTATATCGTAATAAGGAAAGAAAAGAAAACAATGGTAATCTTATCTTATACTTAAATTATTTTAACAAATCACATAATAATATTTAGTAAATTAAAACAAAAACAATTCAAGTAATTGTTACAGAAAGATAACAAAATTATAATTTATCGTTACATTTATATCATAATAAGGAATGAAAAGAAAACAACGATTATCTTATCTTTTACTTAAATTATTTTAAAAAAGCATATAATAATATTTAGTAAATTAAAACGAAAACAATTCAAATAATTATTACCGAAAGATAATAAAATTATAATTTATCATTACATTTATATCATAATGAGGAAAGAAAAGAAAACAACGATAATCTTATCTTTTACTTAAATTATTTTAAAAAAGCATATAATAATATTTAGTAAACAAAAATAAAAACAATTCAAATAATTATTACAGAAAGATAACAAAATTATAATTTATCGTTACATTTATATCATAATAAGGAATGAAAAGAAAACAACGATAATCTTATCTTATACTTAAATTATTTTAAAAAAGCACATAATAATAATTAGTAAAAAAAACAAAAACAATTCAAATAATTATTACAGAAAGATAACAAAATTATAATTAATCATTACATTTATACCATAATAACGGTAATCGTATCTTATACTTAAATTATTTTAACAAAGCACATAATAATATTTAGTAAACAAAAACAAAAACAATTCAAATAATTATTACAGAAAGATAACAAAATTATAATTAATCATTACATTTATATCATAATAAGGAATGAAAAGTTAATTTAGTAATTATTATTAAATTTTTACTCACCAGGTTTTCTGTAAGCAACGACGAGATAAAGAGCCAGAACAACCGACAATGTCACCAGCGCAGTCCACCAAGAGATCAGAAACATAACGGCGACGCATAAAATCGCCCCGGCCAAGCTCAGCCACATGTTGTAATACTGCAAATTCAACGATAACAACAAGTTGATAATGGTACGCGTAATCTCTCGAAAATGGTAGCCCGAGGCAATTCTCAAAATTTCGACGATGGGACACAAAGTACCGTCATACCTTGAAAGTAGGTCGCCATCCAATCGGCCGAGCGAGCGAGGCGTGAAACGTACTGAAGTTCACGAGGGTGTAAGCAGCCAGAAAGAAATTGGAGATCAACGGCGCTATGGCGTTAAGTTCGCCTGAAGCGTACGAGAAAAATGTACATGGATATTTATACGTACAATGTTATTTAGCAGATTGAAAAAACAAAATAAATTGGCGCGAAAAAATAGCATGCTCTAGAGTCGTTTTACCGATCAAAATAAAACCAACGGCAATGACGAAAGTCAATAGGTATCCGCGTATCGGCTCCTTTCCTTTCTCACCGCTGAACCAGTGAATACCAGGATAAAGATGATCCTGGCATAGTGCCTGAAAGACCTTAGGCGCTGAGACGAGAGAAGCGAGTGCGCTCGAGAGCGTAGCCGCAAAACATCCGGCGTAGATAAACGGTCCGAAAGCGGAAACGAGCTCTATCACCTACAAAAAATTATTAAAAAAACATTCACTTAATTTGCCACGTCAGTATTCAATGCTAGATTATTATTTCATTATTTTACTATCGATACAAACTTCCAGCTCTTCCATTATTTTCAATCATTTACCTATTATCTATCCTATTATCTATCTCATTTACTTATTATCTATCTGCTCAATTTACAAAATGAGTTAAATTTCATTTATTTTCATTTTTTGTCAGATCAAATGAAAAGAGTACGGAAGTAAAAATAAGTTTACCTGAAAGCTGTTATGACTTCCGTACTTGCAGCCATCGGTACAATTAAAATCCGTGCCATAAACGCTCCACGTTCTCGGAACATATTCATAATCCGTTTCATTATCGACTATCGATGTGTTGAACATAATCTCGGTAGCGTTAAAGAGAAGCGTCGAAGCGTTAGCAACGAGTCGATCCTCGGTGGCGTTATTGCGCGTGACGAAAGTTAGGAGATCGGTAACATTGCCCGAAGCCTCTCTGAGCACACTACTGCCGACCATAAAAGCCATTAAAAGGTACGACACCGTCGTGAGAAGAATCGCCAATAGTGTTCCCTTCGGTATGGCCGACTGTGGATCCTATTTTATTTATAAAAAAAATACAAATATTATTCATCGATAACGTTTGACGATAATTCTTTATAAATAAATTTTCTTTCACATAGAATTAATGATTAATAATAATAAAATGGCGTTTCGCACGCGCATGGTCGAAAGGACCAAATCACCTTTAAGTCCCCGGATATATTCGCACCTGCCAGAATACCTGTTGCCGCTGGGAAGAATATTGCCAGCACTGAAAAAAAATTGTGCTCGACACCCTCGCTGTATCTGTAGTCCGGACGGAAATTCTCATCTAGAAGATTGGCTGAGGAAGTTGAAAGAGAAATATGTTATTTTCATTTTTCTTAATTGTCCAGTTTGATTCCAATATTATTATTCTTTGTTTTTTCAAGTCGTCGACTCACCATTAAAGCCGACAAATCCTTTCGCCCTTTCAAGCTCGTTTTTTGGTCCCATGAAAGAACCGATCACGAAATCAACTATCGCTATCAGAAGTATTATCAGCAGGCCGAACTGTGCCTTTGCTTCCCACTCCATACCGATCATCACAATGAGAAGAAGCAGGACTATCGTGATGCAGCCTTTGTAAACAAACGAATAATAAAAGTAATGAATTATGTAAAAAATTAATTGAGAATTTTGGTTAATAATCGACCAAACAAATGAATTTGGTGCGTAAAAACAAAGAATTATCTTTCTACCTATTATTCTGATATCCGTGTTGTCACAGTCGATTATGCAAACACCGTAAGACTTTAGACAGTCGACCACGCTCTCGCAAAAGCCAACGACGTACATTGAACACGCAACGGCGTTTGCTAGCGAGAATATTAGACCGATCGACCCGCCGAATTCCGGACCGAGAGATCTCGAGATCATGTAGTACGTTCCACCTATAAAACAGTAATATTTTGTTTAGAAATTTCAAAATTGACGTTTTTAAGATTCTTATTTTTTTGAAATAAATCATGAAAATTCTTTACCTCCTTTTATCAGTCCATTCGTGCTGATAGCTGACATGGACAAGGACGTTATAGTCGTGACAACGGTCGTGACAAGAATCAATAGGACAGCTTCTCCTGTAGAAAGAAGATGAAATATCAAAATTAATTTTACAACTTCGTTTATAAAACTTGATGAAAACGATTGATTCGATTGACTCACCTACTCCAGCTTGTGCTACGACCCACGAGAGTCGAAGAAAGAGCATAACACCCCAGATATTTAATAGACATCGCATTAGAACACCCTGAATCCATCCAAATTTTATACCACTCGTTGCATGCTTCTCGTGCATCGTGGGAAGGAGCGTGTTGGTTCCTGGTCCCTGAAAAAAATTCCATATATTTATTCATTCATTCAGCGATGATTTTTTCAGCTATACATTCTTTTATTTTGTTTCAACGAAGTTGCTTTTTATTCCAATTTTGTTTATCTTTAAACAAAATTAATTTGATGAAAATATTCTTTATTCGTTCATTCGGCTTTGTGATTTTTTAAAAATATCTTAGTCCTTCATACATCATCTCCAAATTTGTCAGCTTTTGTCAAAATATTCTTTCATCACCAATCAATAAAAAATAGTTTCTGAAAAATTTGATTATTTTCGACGAGACGTTTGAGTCGATGATCCAGGACAGGATTCATCTTGATCTTGACCATCAATTGGTTCAAACTTTGAATCATCTCTGTTGCAACTAATTACAAATTCTCTTATCACCAATTAATCACATTCTGTTCCAGTAAAAAATTGAGTACTCCAATTGTTTTAAAGCAAACTCAATTTTACACATTTGTACTTAGAACAAAAAATTCTTTATTCTTTAATTCAACCTTGTAATTTTTTTAATATACCTTCATCCTTCATACATCATCTCCAAATTTGTCAACTTTTTCCAAAACATTCTTTAATCACCAATCAATAAAAAATCTTTTCTAAAAACTTTGCAGAGATAAATCTGATTATTTTGGACGAGACGTTTGAGTCGATGATCCAGAACAGGATTCATCTTGATCTTGACTATCAAATGGTTGAAACTTTGAATCACCCCGTTGTGTTTAATTACAAATTCTTTTATCACCAATTAATCACATTCTGTTCCAATAAAAGATTTTCTACTCCAATTATTTTAAAGCAAAATCTATCTTACACATTTGTACTTAGAAGAAAAAATTCTTTATTCCTTAATTCAAACTTGTGATTTTGTTTTAAAATACCTTAGTCTTTCATAC
Organism: Netelia melanura; assembly: GCA_964007305.1. Classification (NCBI taxonomy): domain Eukaryota; kingdom Metazoa; phylum Arthropoda; class Insecta; order Hymenoptera; family Ichneumonidae; genus Netelia; species Netelia melanura. Next base: position 4,815,189 of record OZ023258.1, read on the forward strand.
ACATCTCCAAGTTTGTAAATTTTTTCCAAAGCATTCTTTGATTACCAATCAATAAAAAATAGTTTCTGAAAACTTTGCAGAGATAAATTTGATTATTTTGGACGAGACGTTTGAGTCGATGATCCAGGACAGGATTCATCTTGATCTTGACTATCAAATAGTTGAAACTTTGAATCATCCCCGTTGTGTCTAATTACAAATTCTTTTATCACCAATTAATCACATGCTGTTCCGGTAAAAAATTGAGTACTCCAATTGTTTTAAAGCAAACTTAATTTTACACATTTGTACTTAGAACAAAAAATTCTTTATTCTTTAATGCAACCTTGTGATTTTTTAAATATACCCTAGTCTTTAATACATTATCTCCAAATTTGTCAACTTTTTCCAAAACATTCTTTAATCACCAATCAATAAAAAATAGTTTCTAAAAACTTTGCAGAGATAAATCTGATTATTTTCGACGAGACGTTTGAGTCGATGATCCAGGACAGGATTCATCTTGATCTTGACCATCAATTGGTTCAAACTTTGAATCATCTCCGTTGAAACTAATTACAAATTCTTTTATCACCAATTAATCACATTCTGTTCCAATAAAAGATCGTATACCTACTCCAATTGTTTTAAACCAAAATCAATTTTACACATTTGTACTTAGAACAAAAAATTCTTTATTCTTTAATTCAACCTTGTGATTTTTTTAAAAATACCATAGTCTTTCATACACATCTCCAAATTTGTCAATTTTTGCCAAAACATTCTTTAATCGCCAATCAATAAAAAATAGTTTCTAAAAACTTTGCAGAGATAAATTTGATTATTTTGGACGAGACGTTTGAGTCGATGATCCAGAACAGGATTCATCTTGATCTTGACCATCAATTGGTGGACGTCGAGATGATGCATAGCCCTGGAGGAGAATTGTGATTTACAAGATGCGTTAGAGCACGGCGGAGGTCCGCATATTCGAGGTGATTCAACCGTGCGGTTGCGTGAGGACACGCATCAAGGCTCGAGGGTCACTCGAGCGACGGAGTCGGGTCAATCAAGACTTAACGATTTACGTAACAATGTTTCGTCCACATCTACCGTTGTACACCTCTGGGACACGTGTAACCGTTCCTCGCGACCGTCGAGCTTTTAACGCGCGTTGTTTTCCTATCATCGTACCCGTCGCTTATCGTCCCTGAGACCATTGATTTTTTTTTACCTCCCTCGTAGTCTCGCCAAGATTTTACTCTCGATCCGATTAACGTGTGTACACGAGCAATGCCAACGACTTTAGTCCAATAAGTTCGCAATAACCAACGAAACCTCGACGATTATATTACTGGTGCGGCATTGGAGCGTAAAACCGTACAAATACCAAAGAATCTGCGGTTTTTCTCAAGTCTCTTCCTTTTTCTTTTTTCTATTTCGTGGCAAAGTTGGGAAATGTTTTTCTTTTTTCTTGAATAATAAATTTAAGGAAACGATAACAAATTTTGGTGGAAAGAAAAAAAAAATGAATTTAAATTATTTGGAATTTTATATAAAATAAAAAATTAATTTAAATTGCTGTGTAAATGAATTTAAATTATTAGAAATTGTGTGTATTATAATATTATTATATTATTATAATATTACAATATTATTATTATTATATTATTGCATGATTCTAATATTATAATACCTATTATATAATGTTATAAGATTATATAATAATTATAATATTATTATAATAATTATAATATTATTATAATATTATTATAATATTATTATATTATAATATTAGATTATATTATATTATAATATTATAATATATTATAATATTTTATAATAATATTATAATATATTATAATATATTATAATATTTTATAATAATATTATAATATATTATAATATATTATAACATTACATTATTATTATTATTATATTATTGCATGACTCTAATATTATAATAATATTATAATATTATTATCCTATATTTAATGTTACATAAAATAATATTGAAAATTTTATGTAAAATAAAAAATTAATTTAAATCGACAAGCAATTTTAATTGAAAACAAAATAAATAATAATAAATTTTATCTACTTTTTTCATTAATACAAAACTTAATAAAACCAAATAATTAGAAATTGTATCAATTAATTTTATTCGTATCGATTATAATTCGTTTCATGACAAGAATTAAATTCCAAACTTTAATTCCCTCATTTTACACAAAATTGACGATTTTAAATTTATTTTATTTTTTTTTATTCAACTCGTATCTCTCTTTCTCTCCCTCCATACAAATCGTTTATCCATCGATTAATTAATCGACAGACTCGTCGATAAATTTGCAAAACGCGTCACGTCGATAATTGAAATCTTCTCTCACAATTTTCTCATTTTTCATTCTCTTCAACTTCCTGGAAAAACATCAGGATCTCGTTTGGAATAAAAATAGAGAAATTATGAGCCGAGAGTAGTCGCGACGTTTGGCTCGTCAGCGTCTTATCGGTTGAAATAATTATACGAATCTAAATTCGATGACGAGCGACGAATGATAAATAATCGTTTAACTCGTCAATCGTTAATTAAAATTCTTCTCGTTAAATTTTCCGATGTTTCCTATAAAAAAGAACACGTGCATTGAAACAAGTAGAATATATTTTCAACGTTTACGTCGTTATAACAAATTTTTTAGAAATTTTCCGATCATCCTCGACAAAAAAAATTTGAAAATGAAAAAAAAAAAATTTTATTAATTTTCTTTGTTCATTTTTGATTCGAGGAAAATTTTTCGCTGAAACAAATCCTCCGAAAATTTCCTGATCAATCTCCAACCGTTGAGAAAAAAAAAATTTGTTTCTCAGTGATAAAGAAAAATGAAAAAATTTATAATTAAACAAAAATTTTGAAATTCATTTTTGTTGTCCATTTTTAATTTGTGGAAATTTTTCATTGAAACAAATCCTCCGAAAATTTCCTGATCAATCTCCAACCGAAAATTCTTGTTTGTTTCTTTTTTTTTTCAAACTTGCATCGTTTCCTTGCACAAATATTTTCATTTTTCTTTATCGTTGAGATAAAAATTCTTTATCGTTGAGAAAACTGATAATATTTGTAATCAAACGAAAATTTTTAAATTAAATTTTCTTGTCCATTTTTGATTCGAGGAAAATTTTTCATTGAAACAAATCCTCCGAAAATTTCCTAATCAACCTCCAAGCTAAAAATCTTGTTTGTTTCTTTTTCTTCCAATTTGCATCGTTTCCTTGCACGAATTTTTTCATTTTTCTTCATCGTTGAGATAAAAATTCTTTATCGTTGAGAAAACTGAAAATATTTGTAATCAAACAAAAATTTTTTAATTAAATTTTGTTGTCCATTTTTGATTCGAGGAAAATTTTTCATTGAAACAAATCCTCCGAAAATTTCCTAATCAACCTCCAACCGAAAATTCTTGTTTGTTTCTTTTTTTTCAAACTTGCATCATTTCCTTGCACAAATATTTTCATTTTCCTTTATCGTTTAGATAAAAAGTCTTTATCATTGAGAAAAAGATTTCTTTTTTTCTCAACGATAAACAAAAATGAAAAAATTTGTAATTAAACTAAAATTTTGAAATCAATTTCTTTTGTCCATTTTTAATTCGAGGAAAATTTTTCATTGAAACAAATCCTCCGAAAATTTCCTAATCAATCTCCAACCTAAAAATCTTGTTTATTTCTTTTTTTTCAAACTTGCATCTTTTTCTTGCACAAATTTTTTCATTTTTCTTTCTCGTTGAGATAAAAATTCTTTATCGTTGAGAAAACTGAAAATATTTGTAAACAAATAAAAATTTTGCAATCAATTTCTTTTGCCCATTTTTAATTCGAGGAAAATTTTTCATTGAAAAAAATCCTCCGAAAATTTCCTGATCAACCTCCAACCGAAAATTCTTGTTTGTTTCTTTTTTTTCAAACTTGCATCGTTTCCTCGCACAAATATTTTCATTTTTCTTTATCGTTTAGATAAAAAGTTTTTATCATTGAGAAAAAGATTTCTTTTTTTCTCAACGATAAAAAAAAATGTAAAATTTTGTAATTAAACTAAAATTTTGAAATCAATTTCTTTTGTCCATTTTTAATTCGAGGAAAATTTTTCATTGAAACAAATCCTCCGAAAATTTCATAATCAACCTCCAACCGAAAATTCTTGTTTGTTTCTTTTTTTTCAAACTTGCATCGTTTCCTTGCACAAATATTTTCATTTTTCTTTATCGTTGAGATAAAAATTCTTTATCGTTGAGAAAACTGAAAATATTTGTAAACAAATAAAAATTTTGCAATCAATGTCTTTTGCCCATTTTTAATTCGAGGAAAATTTTTCATTGAAACAAATCCTCCGAAAATTTCCTAATCAACCTCCAACCTAAAAATCTTGTTTATTTCTTTTTTTTCAAACTTGCATCATTTCCTTGCACAAATATTTTCATTTTTCTTTATCGTTTAGATAAAAAGTCTTTATCGTTGAGAAAAAGATTTCTTTTTTCTGAACAATAAAGAAAACTGAAAAAATTTGTTTTAAACGAGAGGACGAATATTCGAGTCTCTCTCCCACCTCGTACACATCGAGTTGAGAGTTCTTCGCCTACCTAACAGTTCCACTAACTCATTTACGACGAGCTTTAATGATCGAGCGACGGAGCACCGACGACAGGCCAGAGATCTACGGATCTACAAAACCGCGATTAGGGTGGATGAGAGAGAGAGAGAGAGAGAGACAGAGAAGCGAAGATAGATATCAAGTGGACATCGCAAACTCTAAAAATAGACTAAATTTTCTGTCTGAATTTGTTCAGCACCGCTGAAGTCTCTCGAAGACGCGAGGCAATGCGAGAAACGTTCGACGTGACGTCCTGTTCCTATTTGCACGTGACGATCCTCCTGCGAGATGCGAATCGACGATATGGTCACTTAAGGACGCTCCGATTTTCGTACAGTCGCGACTGAAAGTTCCTCGCTTGCCCTTGCCTCTCGAATGACAATGATAATGATAATCAAGTTCAATGAAAGAAATTAATCAAAGTATTTTTTTTTTAATTTGATCGAATTTATTAATTTAATCGAAGTTTGATGAAATTTGATTAAATTTAATGAAGGAATAATTATTAGATAACAATAAAAATAATAAATTATTTTAATAAATAATAATAAATTGTTAAACTATTGAATAAAAATATTCGAGATATTTGATTAAATGAGGTTGAATTTAATTAGGAAAATAATTTAAATTGTTATAAATGATTGTTTGGAAAAATTGAAAGGTTTGAAAGTGTGTTAAAAATTGATTAATTTAATTATTAGTAATCGCACTTATTGTTAGGTAGAATCACGTTATAGTTATACCAAGTCCATGGGAGTTAGGTGTTTTTAAATTGTTATAAATAATTGAATAATGCATTGAGCGATGTGAAAAAAATAGTGAGGTATAATTCGAAGCTTGTTTAATCCCAGGATATTGGTTAGAAATAATAAATTAAATTTTAAATATGGATAAAAAATTATGTAAAAAAAAAAGTGAAAAATGACTTTTTTTTTATAAAAATTGTTGTAACTCTTGTAATTATTGACAAAAAAATGATTTTATAATATGAAAACAATGTATTTTGAAATAGACATAACGGTTTCTGTGGAATTTTCAAAAAGTATATTTCGAAGCGTGATAGAATTTGATTAATGATTTAATCGATTTGATTAAATTCAACAAAAATATTCTAGATATTTAATCAAACGTGGTTTAATTTAATTACAAAAATAATTAAAATTATTATAAACAATTATTCAAAAAAATTGAAACGTGTAAAAATTCAATAAAAAACAAACAATTTTTTTTATTATAACTATTCGAGTGGCAATACATCTCGATTACTTAATTCACCTTGATCAAAGCAGCTGCCTCCCATCACTGATCAAATATGAATTAATTTAATTACAAAAAATAATTAAAATTATTATAAACAATTATTTCAAAAAATTGAAACGCGTGAAAATGTGATAAAAATTTATTAATTTAATCGAATTTTAATAAAATTTGATTAACCATTTGATCGATTTGATTAAATTCAATACAAATATTCTAATTTGATCAAACCCGGTTTAATTTAATTAGAATAAAAAATTTTAATTGTTATGATTTTTGTTTTTTTTTTATAACAGTTTCATCCATCCTTCCAATTTCATTATCCACCCCGGAAGTGTCGCGTCCTCGTACGAAACAAGAGCAAGGTCACTCGCCGTTTCGTATTTTCGTGACTTTTTGCAAAACGAGAGACTCTCGGTTGCAAAGACGAGATAATTTGATTCCATTCCCATTAATAACGTTAATGAACAAATAATTGAAAGTGACGGAGAGTTGCGATAAAGACATCGCTCTTGAAGAATTTGACCTTGATGCGTTGAAGACCCGTGGAATAAATGAGAAATTCTCGAGGAGGATATGATATGGAGATTACGTGAAATCGCGCGATAGCGAGGCGGCTACGAGAGCGAGTCTCGATGTGGCGCCGACGAGAACGTGGATTAACGCACATCGTCGAACGACCAACGAACGTAACCCTTGCCTTCCTTCGGTCCATTTTTCCAGGAGGGAGATAGGAATGGGAAAAAAAATTTTTTTTTTAATTTTGAGGAAAATGAGAAAATGGGAAGTTTAAAAAAAAGAAAATATTTGTATCGTCGAATGGAATTCATTTCTGTGAGAATTATTCCTCATTTTTATTTATATTTGTTCGAATTGATGTTTTTATTCGATTGGAATTTGATTTTTGTTTGAACGGTTTTTTATTATTTTGATTTCGTTTATATTTCATTTTTAATTGTAGTTTTTTAAATTCATTTATTTTTTAATTATTTTTCTTTTTTATATTTCGAGGCGTTTTGATTCTCTGTTCGACTTGTTTTTTATTTTTATTTACATTTGTTCGAATTAAAATTTCTGTTGAATTCAACTTTGATTCAAATCGAAATTTTTTTTGAATTATTTAAAATTTGGTTTATATTTAATTTTAATTTTTATTTGTGTTTTTTTTTAAATTAATTTCTATTCGACTGTAATAAAATTTGATTTATATTTTAAAACGACATTCATTTCTTTTTTAATTAAGTTCCATTTTCATATTTCGACTCGCCTTGTTTTTCGTTTTGATTTTCTGTTCGACTTGCTTTTCATTTTTATTAACATTTGTTCGAATTGAAATTTCTGTTGAATTCAACTTTGATTTAAATCCAAATTTTGTTGAATTATTTAAAATTTGATTTATATTTAATTTTAATTTTTATTTGTGTTTTTTAAAATTAATTTCTATTCGATTGTAATAAGATTTGATTTATATTTTAAAACAACATTAATTTAATTTAAAATGAATTATTTAAAATTTGATTTATATTCTATTTTTATTTTTATTTGTGTTTTTTTTTAATTAATTTCTATTCGATTGTAATAAGATTTGATTTATATTTTAAAACAACATTAATTAATTTTTTAATTATGTTCCATTTTATATTTCCACTTGCTTTGTTTTTCATTTTGATTTTCTGTTCGACTTGCTTTTCATTTTTATTAACATTCGTTCGAATTGAAATTTCTGTTGAATTCAACTTTGATTTAAATCCAAATTTTTTTGGATTATTAAAAATTCTATTTATATTTCATTTCTATTTATATTTAAAAAAAAAATTAATTTTTATTCGACTCAATTAAAGGAATTTGGAGATAAATTGTAAAATTTATCTCCAAATTCCTTTAATTTATTCCCCATTCAATTTAAATTTCATTTTAATTATATTTTTCCAAATTAATTTCCATTCGATCATAATCCAATAAAATTTCCTATGAAAAAAAAAAAAAATTAATTCCAATTTTAATTGCGTTCTATTTGAATATATTTCGAGTTAATTACTTATTCCTCTCGTTTCATCTTTGTTTTTTGACCTCGAGCGCGTAATTCGAGGCGTTCTAACTGTCGGTAAGAAATGCGAAGACGGTCAAACGTAATCGTTCACGAGTCTTTAATCAAAAGACGAGATGCTTCGCTGCATCAGCCGCCTCCGGGGCCAAATGATGATTTAATTACTGGAGCGATACGTGTAGGTTCGAATATGCTTGACCCTCGACCCCCGAGTCTCTTACGGTCCGGTTTCGCTCGACCTGCGAGAACCCCACCCTTGGGTGTGTACCGAGTCATCGGGGTGATTAACGCCACCGACGTTCATCGACATACATAAACGTGCTTGACATACAAAACTTAAAAAAAAGAAAAAACCTCATTTTATCGTCCGAGTCACGAATCAACGAGACTCGGAGAAAGAAAACAGGATAGCGAGAAAATACAATAAAAATTTGTTTACAAAATTTAAAAATAATTAACAAATCCGCCTTTCCTAATTAACGACGAAAATATATTCTCTGTCGCAGAATAAAAATGAAAACATCGAGAAAAATGGGAAATTTAAAGAAATCATTTTGAAAAGAAAAAACAAATTTTGACGAAAAATGAGAAATTTGAAACAATTAATTCTGAAAAAAAAAATTTTTTTCAGAAAAAATTTTCTTTTTTGGAAAAAAAATTTTGTTTTTTTTGGGGAAAAAAATTTTTTTTTTTTGGGAAAAAAATTTTTTTTTTTTGGGAAAAAAAAAATTTTTTTTTTTGGAAAAAATGTTTTTTTTTTTTTGGGAAAAAATTTTTTTTTTGGGGAATTTTTTTTTTTTTTTTGGGGAATTTTTTTTTTTTTTTAAATTCTCACCTTATTCAACAGCGTAGGATTGTGAAGCTCGTCCAACGAGGGTCTGTGAGCGGCCTGTATGCTCATTATGTTGCGATAATTGTCGAGCCTCGGTAGGGCTTCTCTCGTCATGTTCCTCAATGATTTTCTTGATTCTTGGTCGGCGCTGAGAAGGCTCGCACGACCCTCGAGACTATCGACGCGATTCACGTGAAATCTCGTTCTACGTTGAAGCGGGTGAAGCTCGACGTCCTCCAGATCGACGTCTCGACTTTTACCGTTCTCGTACGGCATTTTTTCGCTTTTATTTCACTTTTCTCTTCTTGTCAATATCTTTCTTTCCCTACTAATAAATTTCACAACGAAAAAAATTGTGAAAAAAATAAAAATGTTTTTTTTTGTGTTGATTTCTTTTTTTCCTCGGGTCGAATTGTAATTCGAAATTTTTCAACGAAAAAATTGTTAACAAAATTTTTCTAACTTTTGTTGTTGTTGTTGTTGTTTATTCGTTACTTCCCTGGACGATTTTAATTTTTCAGCTTTTTTGTATTTTTTTTCTCTTGTCTAAAATTAAAATTAAAATTAAAAAAAAAAAAATTTTTTGTAAAAAAAAAATTTTTATAAAAAAAAATTTTCTTATTTGTCAAATTATTTTCGCGAAAATATTAATTAAACGCGTATGAACGCAAATGGCGAGGAGAGACGCGCGGACGAAAGTTTGTACCGCGCGCAGGTTTTTCATGGCGTCTCTCGTTCTCCTCGCGACCGCGTTACTCCTCTCTTCGCTTCGATCGTACGATCGACGCGTCCTTACCTTGAAACAATTATTTAATATCCCGTGGCCGCGTGGGCACGCCAATTATGAAATTACGCTTGTTTACGACGCCCGTGAACAATTACCGAAATGAGTTGCATTCTGCGAGTCGTTACACGCGGGTGTAACGAAGAAACGATCGAGAGAGAAAGAGAGAGAGATAGGAAAAGCGCCCTCGGACCTCTACAAAGAAGATAGACACCTCCTCCTTCGATAGTCAACTCGAGATTAATCTCCCGGCGTCGAGAAAATCGCACGAGCGATGTTAAAAAAGAATTAAAATTTATTGTCATTCTCTTTATTTTTTATTTTTTTTTTTTTTCTTAGTTAAATTTACTTTTTTTTAATTATTAGGTTTTTTTAATTATTAAATCCCTCGAGGACTCCTCGACGTGTGATTAGCGAGATAAGAAAAACACCGGCGTGACAATTATCCGTGTGGCTAGCGCACCGGCCATCGCTTTGTCGTTTTGTTTTTAATTCAATTGTAAATAAAACGCGAGACCGTGTTCTTTCGTAACGACGACCTCTTCCGGCAAATACCGGGACGTGGACAAGGTCGACGCGACGATCGAACGACTTACCGGAAAGCTTCCTCTCTTTTACTTTTCAAATTGCAAGAGAAAGAAAAAAAAAAAAAGAACGACGTGAGATACAAACAACGATTCGTCAATGACCTTTACCCTCCAATCAGCAACTTTCTGACCAAATAAAAATACAAAACACTTATTTCGTTAGAATTATTATCTTTGCCACGAAGCGACGCGACACATTCCATACAAACACTCTGAAATAATTCCAACTAAATCGTCCTCCGAATGGGAAAAAACAATTTTCACCTTGGCTGAAAAATTAAAATCGCGTTTGAAAAGTTTTCCGGACAATTCTTTTTTTTTTCTACTAAAACGTATAAAAACTGACATTTAAAAAATTTTCAAAATATTCCTCGAATATCGTGCATTAAAAATTTTTCACATTTCTGTCACAAAATTTTTCGTTTCAACAAGAGATTTATAGAGAGAAAACGAGAACGTTTTGACGCGAAGCTCTACGATCCACTCGTCACCCTGGGCAAGGGGTGGGGGGAAAGGAGGGAGAGGGGGGACCCTCGTCGTTCGTAATAATAATAATTACCATACCCTCTACAATATTAGTTACAGGCAAAAAGCCCCGGTCGAGCGAGATCGTCTCGAATATCTCTCGCGATGGCACGAAAACCGTTAAAAAAATACGATCGAAACAATGTTTTTCCGTTTCTTTGTTTTCTTTCTTCGTCCCCGACGATAATTCCTGTTTATATTTCTTCTGTTTGCAGAGGTCGATCAGCGACGATGAAGAATACGACGAGACGTCGATTCGTTCCTTGACGCGGCCATTTTATCGATCGTAAACAAACGTGTGCGAGTTTCTAGGGGAAAAAAAAAAAAAAAAAAAAAAAAAAAAAAAAAAAAAAAAAAAAAAAAAAAAAAAAAAAAAAAAAAAAAAAAAAAAAAAAAAAAAAAAATCACCGACGAAACTTTTCAGTTCGATCGGTCGTCTCGACGTGTCAGGATCTCGTAGCGAGCGTTGATAATATCGCGCCACGATTTACATTCAACAACATCACACTGGAAGAACGAAAAAATCCTCGCTGTCGAATTCCCCTCGTGTGATGCACGACCCGACGTAAAGACAAAAGAAAACAAAAATTGTCCACCTTGATCGTCACTTTAAAACAATAACACAATGGAAGTATATCGTTAATAACGTTGTAAATACTTAAAAAAAAAAAAATATATATCGACGTTTACCGCGTTATCGAAGAAACGGATAATCCTTCGGACAAATCGTTTTTCTTGTTTCTTTTCACGAAACACGTGCGTTTCCGTATGTGCGAGACGACTGATGTGTTTACTTTTGGCAACGGTTGGTGGGCCCGCGATAAAACGCGAGAACCCCGAACGACACTGTAACGGAACAACGAGATATTTATATGTGTGTATGTACATATACGTATGTATATATAGTTATAAATTCTTTGTAAGCATATATAGATAAAAACGGATTAAAACATGGGCCGAAAGAGCGCGACCGTTACTGGTGCACTCGAGCACACACACTCACAGTCACCCACGCACGCTCGCCCTGCTCGACCGTAACAGTGTCCTACTCGTACGGGAGCCCGTTCAGCCCTGACTCAAGATTCACGATATTCCCTTAGATATAACGGTTCTCACACCGAGCAACTTTTCGTGCCCATCGTATACACACACGCGCGTCAACGTTCACACACATATTGTGGCTCGCTACGTTCGGTAGTCAAGCGAGATGCGCACACACGCGTTCCATCGAAGACAACGCTGAACGCATCCACGACACGTGCTTCGTTTTCGTCGGTAATATTTTATCGGACTGTTGCACCGGTTCGTAGTTGAGCGAAGGGCCATTACAAATTTATCTTCTCCTTTTTGTGCTTCCCTCTCTCTTTCTCTTCTTTGAGACTGGAAAGACCCGATTTCAATGTTTCACAACCGGTATATAAATATATCGTACTTGGGGAGAAAAAGAAACTATGAATACGATTTGTACGTACGGGTATTCTTCTCGCTAGCCAGGACGACAGGAAAAATGTATTCTCGTTCAACCCTAACGCGAACGCATCTGTCGTAGACGCATACACGATCTTACAAACGCCCGCTTCGAAATCTGTACGCATCCCCTCCAAGGAACTTTGTAACGAATGATGATGTATAGTGGAACGTCGATTGTACGAATTAAACGACCAATCGTACGTGGGGTACGAGTTAAGCCGATATATCTTCGTGCGAGTGTAACGTTTTTATTTCGAAAATCTGCCACAAGATGGCTTTGTTGTTTGAGGTTATTGTCGGTAAAGTTAAGTTTTATGTCGAATCGTGTAGTTAAGTTTGATGTAATCGACGTTCTACTGTATAAATGTAAATCGCTCGTGCAAGCGTGTACCGACTATAAACGAGTATGCGATTCATTATGTGCGTGTATAGATATATAACGCGGCATTGATCAGGCGATATAGCGCAGGCGCGTATACAAACGAAAGCTAGCAATTGTGTACGATTCGTTTCTTTTCATTCATTGGCGTCTGGTCTCAGGATCAGGATCTCACGAGAGTATCGCGATTGATATCCAAGTCGTTCGTGGCAAGAACGAATTCGTTTCGAAGGATGAATCGTTCGAGTTCTACGTCAATGCGAGAGCTTCCTCTTTGCTGTTGGGACTAACGCGCGGGTTTTTATAGAAATATCTAACGTAACGGTCCTCGCGCAGTCGCAACGTTTGAATACGAGCACGAAGTATGGAGAAAGTGAACGACGAATTTTATCGAATAAAGCAACGAAGCTACCTTATATTTTTAATAATTGCTCTTATAGGTTAAGGTTGTAGCCGCAAGCGCTTCGAGAAAAGAAGCTGAGTGATAATTGTCAAATAATTTACGAACGGTATGAGTCATTCTTCGTTTTGGCGGTAAAGTACAATCGTGTACAAAGTAATTGTGTTATTTGCAGGACACACCCACGCGTAGTATGTAATTAGGTTAGATAATGATTTCATTTAACTTGGAGTTTGTTTTTCGTTCTGTAACTAAGTGTTCATTTTACTCAAAGACTTCTCTCTTTCCATGCAGCTCTTTTATAAGATTGTTTTTATTTATACAACATCAAGCCATATGGTTTACTGCGGTTTATCTAAATACAGTGCCATTAATGAGGATAAGATAGTTACTTGATATAGAAAAATGTTAATATTTTACAATAATAATCTCACTAATAATGATAAATCTATTTCGATAGGTAACGAAAATGTGATTTTTCATGACAAATATTACTTTATCCAAATCTGGCAAGCGGATGAATCCTCGAATCTTCAATCGAGTATTATATTTGTGCGAACGCGATTAGTTCTCATTGAATCCGCTGAAAACGAGTTCAATCGCAGCTTGAACATCGCCATTCGTGAACTGCAATGCTTGAACATTAACGGTATCGTCCTGAAGTCCCATCTCGTGCATTTGCGCTAGTTGTCGCTGAAGATCGGCGAATTGAGGTATTGCGGGCGGTACGAGAGGAGCAGAATTCGGTGGAGTTGGAGCAGACGCAAAAGCCTGCTGAATCGCTTGCGTGAACATTTCCGTCGTTATCACACCAGAATTCGAGCCACTGCTGCCAGAAGTCGAGGACGACGATGTCGAAAGAGGAAAGCCTCGTGCACCAGCTCTCGACAGTGCCGCAGCCAATTGTGCTGTTGTTATCGCTGAATTTGAATTGTAGCTAGCTAAATTTGGCTGTGCCGAATCGGACGATTGTGACGAATCACCGGCCATTTCCTCGTCATCACTGAGATTGTCGAGACTGTATGAATATGCAGTTGACGGCGCGTTCATTGTCGATGGATTTGAACCAGGTACCGAACTGCTACGTGCCTCCTCGTGCACGGCGGCGGCTATCAATTGAGCAGCTTCTACAAGAACAGGATGCAATTCGGCGATCCTGTGAGAACAAATGGGTTGAGTGAAAGATTACAAGAGGCAAAATATGAAAAAATATAGATCTCAGTTATACGAACGATAGACAATTCTATATGATAGAATCGATTTTGAGTTAAATTTCTTTTTGTAATTGGACCAGAATTTACTCGGTACCTTCTCACGGTATCAGGATCCGTGAAATGAGCCATTAAGTCTGGATCTTGCAGCATAGCAATTGCCACAGAATCTTCGTTCAACCCTGGCGATGTTGATATTATATTCTCTATAACTTCCGGCCTTTTGCTTAAACGCTGAAAATACAAATAACGTCCGTCAGATATTTTCAATATTTAATTTATATAGAAACTTCTTCATATTTTTATATATAGTTCTACGTAGTGATAGTTGGGATATGGCCAAGGCCTTTCGTGTCTCAGTAACATCCACGAATGGAAGTTTCTTATAAATAAATGCAATTCTTACATGAAGAGCGCTTCTCAGTGTTGGATTCTCATTGAAAGATCTAAAAGCTGTAGCCAATTGCAATATGCTTCCTTCGGTTATAGATTTTGCTGGCATAGGTTTCTCTGGTTCTTTTTTCTTTAATACATGTACCATAACTCCGCTCTTGAGACCGCATGACTCCATCGTTACATCGTCTTCAAGGATACAACCACAATAAACAAGTTCTGTCGAAAAGAACAATTTTTAGTGGCATATGACAATGATATAAATATTGACCTGTATCAAATTAAGTAACGTACCAAACGAATCCTTCGGAAGCTTAACCCTTCGTGCAGTCTCAGTTCTAAGCTCTTCTACCTTCGTCTTTAGATTCACATCGCTCAGCTTTATAGTCTGCAAATTGTGAGAATCCAGACGCACACCCAGCAATAAATCTGATCCCATTTTACGTTCCTCGATACCTGCTTGCCCAGGGATACGATGAAATTGACGTTTTAATTTTCTTAGCAAAAATTAGTGTATACAATGACCAAAACAAACTACGTGAATACGCGATTATTGGAATACCGAAACGCCTCTACAGGAGAAAATGAGAAACACGTCATCGGCAACCTTCACAGCGTTAGTCTTAGGATTATGAAAAGAACGATGAACCATACGCGATGAACGATGAACCATAGTATAACTAGTATGGGCACTCCGAGCTTTTTCGAGGTTCGCGTCGATCCGTTCTGCGCATCCATCCGCCATGTTTTTGGGCGCCACCAATCAGAGAATTGTTTCATAAGTGGTGATGTGAACCTGTGACAGGCAGTGTGTCGATATGGGTCGGGTTTTTCGCGCATGCGCAACTGAACAAGCATCAGTGAAGTATCAATATCTAGTAAAAAGGGGTATCGGGCATCGGGTTCATTATTCAACCATTCTGCTAAGTTTGTATTAAACTATTACATGTCATTAAAAAAAAGGTTTTAATACGTATATAACTTTCAAATAAATAAAAATTGTATAATATGTGTATATGTGATATAACAAACATCATTTATTAGCAGATAAATAAAATATTATACTTTAGAATCTGGAAAAGAAAAATATGATCTCACACTAGTGACATAGCACGGCACTGTCTTCATGCTGCTTTTGCCGCGCATGCGCGAAAAACCCGACCCATATCGACACACTGGTGACAGGCAGTTGAGAGGTTAAAATTTTTTAAAACAACGTCGGAAAATAATACATTATAATAAAAAAAATGCATAAAATCAAAGGGTACAAAAAGTGCAGCGTTAAAAATTGCAGAAATACGACTGCAAATTCAGAGTGTTCTTTTTTTCGCTTTCCTAAAGATAATGAAAGGTAGAATGAGAGGAAGAATTTTTTCGATGAATGTTATACTAAAAAATAATTTGTAATAATTTTAGGGCAAGGAAGTGGATAATATTTTACAATTTTGCCCCGATTTAATGTTGAAAATAGCAGAAAATTTATACGCAACCAACAGACTTTGCAGTCATCATTTTGAAGATCGAATGTATGCAATTGGAATAATTGGCTATATATTTCTATGATATGTATGGCTTTATTCACTAATTGTATAATTAATGTAATTTTGTAATAGATGTTTGTATGTCATTATGTAATTAATAAATGATTGATGTAATCATATATTTTTACCTTACTTATGATTACCGAACTCCTATATTTATGTAATCATTTATAATAATAATGATAGACATAAATAACAATTAGTTTTCAAATAATAAAATATGCAAACTATTTCATTTTTTTATTTTCTTATTTATGTATACAATCGGTTCTAATCTGTATAAATTAGTTTATATATATTTTCATCTTTTTATCAATTTTATCTAATATATTTTATCTCTAATAAATCTACCTTAATAATTTTAATTTATTGACAAAAAACAGCTTTTATTTGTTTTATTTTTTAGACAATTATTAAATTTAAAAATTTCCTTTTTCAATTTATAAAATTTATATACGTCCCTGGTAAGATAGTAATATACCGCAGGTTCCTAGAATAAATGATCCGTCACTGGAGGTTAGACCAAAAACATGGCGGAAAATTGACGACAAAAAGATCAAAGTGCCGACAAAGAGTGCCCATACTAGTTATACTATGGATGAACTATATGACCCACCTTCCCCTTTCGTCGATACGTTCTTTACAAAGTCAATACTCAAAATGGATTATCAAATATCGTTTATTTTTTCGACTCAATACTTATTATAGAAAACATAACCCCTTTCATAATTCAATCTATAACGTATGAGAATCTCATTTTTTTATCCCAGTTGGATAACAAAAAAACAATCGGCTACCTTCACAGAGCTTGAACACACCGACGAGGATAAAAACCCGTTAGTAACGCCTTGTAGCCAACGTCACACTACGCGTAAATTGAGTTGGCGGTACTGCAGCGTATTCGCGTACTAACGCTTCGTTTTTCTCGCTTCTTCTCTTCATATTTTCTTGCGGTGTGTACTGTATGGTGTATAAAACAGTATGGTGAATGAATTCCTCACGCCTTGACGCATTATTGTAACGAACCTTTGTGTCATAAAAAAAAAGATCGAACTTTGGTTTTATACCTTAACACAATGGTTTATTACTCCTCGGTCTTGTCGCACGCTCAGTGAAGAGTGAGGGAGGGGGGCGAGACTAAGAGAATCACACTTGTTCCGCCACCGGATTTTATTTCCTGTTTAACTTCAATATACAAACACGCACAGGCCAATAAGGCAACCTCCCGTGTACGAAATGTCTTCGCCTCGCGCCGAGGCCGCGGAGCAGAGTGAGAAGAAACATCGAAAGATTGACTCTTCTTCCGACGATGCGACTAAGAATGGGTCGCTTTCACAGGACTCGGTACAGGCCAAAGTACCTAAAATGGTATGTTCGTTACTTATTTTTAAGATTTATTTTCACCACTTTTTTCCAATATCTCGTATTTATTTATATACTTCACGTTACCAAACTCATGCATTTACACAACATTTTTCAGAGTTCAGGCTCACCCTCGGATCTCTCTACTGGCACTAGCAGGGAAACAGAAGAGCCTGAAAAGACTGTCGATAATACCGCTCTTGTTGCAGATCATTACAATTCCCGGGTGGAAAAGGGTTTAACGCAGAGAAACCAGAGTCGTATTGTTTACATGAGAAACTTCAATAATTGGATCAAAAGCATGCTCATAAGTGAGTAATAATCGATTGAAGCAAACAAGATGATAATTTTTGTTTAACAAGTTTGAAGAAAGATTTTCTTTTTATGGAGAATATGGTAATGTTGCGAATATAACATAGAAATAAATTTTGTAAATTTGGCACAATTTTCTTCTGTATAGGTGAGTACGTTGCGAAAATCAGACAGGACAGCAGTCATGGCGCACAGTTGAAAGTTTTAGACATGTGCTGTGGTAAAGGTGGCGATCTTTTAAAATGGCGAAAAGCAAATATAACGCATCTCATTTGTGCCGATATCGCTGGAGTATCGGTAGAGCAATGTCAGTCACGTTACAACGATATGCTCGGTCGAAGTAACAACGATCGTGGTTTTGCTCCTGTATTCACTGCCGAATTTTTGACCTGCGACTGCACCAAGGTATTTACGTATTTTTACGTATAGTTACGTATTTCTCTATTTATTTCCAATTTTGGAATATACGAGGCTGATATTGACTATAAAATGACAATGGCGGTATGAAAAAAAAAAAAAAAAAAAACGACTCTGTACGCCACAGAGCAGCGGATTGACAATGAGGAATTCGTTGAAAATGGAAGGTTTCAGGTGCGTTTAAGAGAAAAGTACAGGGACTCAAGCCTAAAGTTGGATCTCGTTAGCTGCCAATTTGCGTTCCATTACAGCTTTGAATCATTGCAACAGGCTGAATGCATGATGCGCAATGCGAGTGAAAGTCTACGGCCAGGTGGCTACTTTATCGCCACTATACCCGACGCTTATGATTTGGTGTAAGATCTTCTGAACGTAAAAAAAACAAAATATTTTTATTTTATTTTTGTACCAAGATTTTCATCTCGATCTCGTTTCTTTTTTTATAAAACAGTTCACGATGGCAGAAGTGCGATGGCAATAAGTACGGCAACGACCTATACACCGTCGACTTTAAATGCGACAAAACAAAATCGCCTCCGCTTCTCGGAGCAAAATACAATTTTCTACTCGAGGGAGTCGTCGATTGTCCAGAGTTTCTCGTTCATCAGCCTACTCTGCGAAAATTGGCATTAAAATTTGGTCTCCAATGCGTTATGTTCGAGCGCTTCGATGATTTTTACGAACGCATGAAGGTCGAGGGACGCTCGCTTTTGGGAAAAATGCAGGCGCTGGAGACTTATCCACCTTATTTAGAAGCTCCGCTGTTAGGACAAAGCGCGGGTGATTATCATCATGCCATTCAATACATGCAAAGTTCGACAGGCCATCGTAAAATCGGCACGCTCTCGTATTCGGAGTGGGAAGCTACTTGTGAGTAAAATCGAAAAATCTTACAAAAAACAAAAACTGCAAAATTCGATTTGTTAAGGTTTAAAGGATAATTATTATTGTTTGCAGCTTTGTACGCCGTTATGGCCTTTCAAAAGATGAAAACCACATGGAACGCCGAGGGCAAGCCTGAATATACAAAGCTATGAAGGAAAATTAATCGAAAAGAAATTTTTCGACATATAAAAAAAAGAACAAACATCAGAATCGCGACTGATGGGCAAATGGGCCACGAAATTTCAGACACTCGATTGTCTATATACTTGTACAAACTATTTTGTTACCGTAAGGACGCATCTTAGATAAGTGAAACGTAGCATTACGAAATCATGATGAACTGTTTTTTTAACGTCGGTATTTGTTTTTACGATTCATTTCTCGTCCGTTTTGGCCTGCTATATTATCGTGTAAGGGTTGAAGCCGTATTAGGGCATATTATTATTTTTAAATATAATCACGACGACACTTTATGTAAATGATATTTTATTGCGATTGAGAATGATCGAAAACCAACCGAAAAAAGAGCAAATCCAGAATCGCATTGAATCTACACTTTCTCCGACCGTAACGCGAGATACAAGTAAGTCGGTGTTGAATATACAAGTATTGTACACGAAAAATGCTTAATGCTTAATCTCACTACAGCGATCCTGTCTTCTTCGTAACAAGGCAATCCCTTATCCCGAGATATATTTAATTTTTACTACAAGAAGCAAAAAACCTTCTCTAAGAATTTTTATTAAAACAATAAATAAAGAGGAGTAAATGATTAGTAGAACTCATTGTCTACTCTCGTTTCAAAGACCATTAATTATGACCAATTTTGGTTATTTCTCTATTTCCAGTACAATTATTAAAGTAAAAAAGAAACGATCAACTTCAATTCCCTGAAATAAAGGCAAATTTCTCTTTCCGATAACCGGCTGACTGATTGTCCATAGCATTCGCAAACGGAATAAAAAAACGTGCGACGAGAATTCGTGTGCCAAGGTAACTAAGTGAGACGGAAGGTTACTTCACGATTCTCTCGCGAATCGTGATGATGGCGCCATTGACGCGCACGCGCATTAATGTATTTCTGGCACTTAGCCGCTTGGGCAAACTAGGCATCGCAGTCTTGCGGAGTAGCGACCCGAAGCTCGGACTCTGACTTGTGTGCGTGTCTCTATTCCCCTTGGTGGTAAAAGTCTCTTGCGCGCTGTTAGAGTTCTCTCCTCGTTCGGTGCGCCAGAGTCTATCACCCGAGAGGAGACACAGAAGAGTTTGGGCTTTGGACGTCAGTAATGGAGGTCGAACAAGCCGTATCTCGGCCGCATTCCGATACGGTAAGTCGCGATATATAATATTCTCGTCGCGATAAACACATCGACGTGTTCAGTTTTTCACGAATCCCTATGGTTTAGCCCGCTTTCTCGTGTAATATCGTGTTGCTCCGAGACACGAAATTTTTCTAAGTCCCAAAATGGCGTCTGCGGCTAAGTCCCCACGTATGAAATTCGCCACGACCTCGTTGATGAGAGAAAAGACGCGGATCGCCAAACGAGTTTTCTTCACCTTTTTTTTTTTTTTTCTTCATCTTTCTTTTTTTTCCACGAACATACTCGATGTCTCTTTCGATTATTTATAAAACTGTACGAGCCACCGATTAACGATCGTTTCGTATAATTCATTTACAGGAGAAAATATCGAAGGAGAATAGCAGTGCGGCCGGGAATCATGGAGGTAAGTGGAGGAATAAAAAAAGCTTGTGCCATGGGGAAACAGACACATGCGTGTATTAATGTACGTATAGCGAGCGAATACGTAGAGGACAAGTGTACGGATTATTCGACTCGATTGATGCCAAGAGGCAATATGATTTCCTTTGGCGTTACGAACTATCCAAGCTGACTCTGTGTGGATGCTTACAACGCTGTTTCGCGAGCCAACACGCGCGACACGTGCTTCGATTCACATGCTCCAGATTTTCTTGCGCTCTTCGCTTCTTCGATTACTAAATTATTTATGGACAAAGGACTCTATATGCCTACTGTATTATGTGATATATATACGTTAAACAAAAACGAAGCGTCCTCTTCGATACGTCGCCCGATTTCTTTCGTGCAATAGACTTGTACTTCACGTGACTGGAACGAACTCTGTCGTTTCCGCATGGAACGCACGAGGAGATGTCGCGACGCGATTACCGGCGTTTATTTTCGCACGACGTTTTGGAAATTATTTTTTTTATGTAATTGGGGAAATACAATTAGCAGGAAAAAATGTTGAATTATTATTGCAAATGCGTTTGCCTGGTGTTTGTTCGATAATGGAAACAAGTGATTAGGGGCAAATTTTTTTGTTGGAGAAAAAAGTGACGATTATTCGAGGGAATGAAAAATAAAAGAAATGATAAGTTTATCGAGGTAGCGAAGGTTTTTAATTGTTCATTTTTTTACGTGAGAATAGAAATAATTAGGTTGATGAATGAAAGTAGTTTTTATGTATTATTTGTGTTTGATGCTAAGGATGAGAATTTAGAGGTGTGTTAAAATATTTTAATTTGTAAGGTTTTTGTTGCGCTTGAAAAATTTATTTATTGAGGGAATGATATAAAGCGAGATATTTTTGTATTGTATTTTTGCAGATGCTCATATGAATGGCATATCCAATGGCTTCGATCGTAAGAAAGAGCATAAGTCGGAACATCGGGACAGGGATAAGGAGAGGTCTCACAAGTCGGAGCATAGGGACAAGGATCGAAACCGGGATAAGGAGAAGAGTCATAAGAGCGAGCATCGCGACAAGGATAGGCACAAGCATAGTTCAAGTTCTAGTTCATCCAAGGACAAAGAGAAACATGGTAGCAGTAGTAGCAAGGATAAAGACAAAGATAAGAAGAATAGCTCGTCATCGAGCAGGGACAAAGAGCATAAGAGTAGCACCGGGTCTTCGTCGACGAAGGATAAGGAAAAGAGCAGAGATCATCATCACAAATCTAGCTCGAGTTCCAAGGACAAAGACAAGTGAGACCACACTCGATTCGGGAAATATAAATTTTCCAATTCGACTAATTGGCTTGTTTCATTTTATAAATTTATTTTCAACCAAAATTCACTTTTCAGACATCATGTCAGTTCCAAGGATAAAGAAAGCGCTTCGAAGGATAAGGACAGTAGTTCCAAGGATAAGGATAGGAGTAAGGACAGGCACAAGCATAGCTCAGTGAACAGCTCGAGCTCTCGGGACAAGGAAAAGAGTTTGTCGTCCAAGGACAAAGACAAGGAACGCAAACATTCCTCCGAGAAGGACAAGGAAAGGCATTCCACTTCTCACTCGTCGCCTGAAAAAGACAAGCATCGCTCGTCTGACAAGGACAGACATCGTCATGACAAAGACAAAGATCGTCATCGTCACGACAAGGATAGATGTAAGATTATAATTTATGGAAAAACAAATTTTTCTTAATCACATTATTTATGATAATCGACATTGATAGCTAAACACCGCGACGATAAAGGCAAGAGGGAATCGAAGATTAAGGAAGAGCCAAAGATTAAAGAGGAAGATGATATTAAGACTGATAATTACGAGATGCAAGAGAACTACCATAACAACGTGTACAAACCAGAAATTAAAGAGGTTCGCATTTTTAAATACGATAAAACAAATTTGAAAGAAATGAGGAAATTTTTTTTTATCTATAATACTTTTTCTACAAATGTTTTCATATATGGTATCAATTGCAGGAGCCTGTTACTCAAGTAGTGGAAGCAGAGGAGGACGATGATAGTGGCGCCGAGGCACCTCTCTACATCAAAGAGGACGATGATGACGTTCGTAACGATGTTAATTTAGATTCGACCGACGCCAACGACACTCGTCTATCCGAGCTTCACAATACCACCATCAAAACTGAGGATGATTCGGACGAGGATTTGCCACTGGTACATAATTTCTTGCTAACATTTTGCCGTCGATAATTTACGTATTGAAAATTTCTATCTTAGCATCATTTGTTTTTTCATCCAACTTGCAATTCACATTGAGTCTGTCAACCTTACATTTTTCTCTTATCGAAATTTCCTCGTTGTTACAAAAAGAAGTTTTAGTCACTGGTATATATCACTTGCTCGAAAATATTCTTTAAAAAAAAAAGAACAAAACATGAAAGGCGACATAGATTATGAAATTAACACTGTATTATATACGGATCCAAAGGCCTGTACCTCTACTCTGTCGCTAGATAGTACCCACTATGAATTAAAGCTGAGAGCCCCGACTTCATCATTGGTTCGTAAACCGACGAGCGACGTCATCGGTTCTTTTTACGTTCATTAAAAAGAGTCAAAATCTCATGTTTTTCAGAGTGCGAGAACCAAAGCTTCGCCACATGTTAAGCGAAAAGTTGACACTGACGACGATGAAGAAGATCTGCCCCTGTCAGCGCGAAAGAAACCCAAGAAGGAATCGACCAAGTCCAAGAAGAAAAAAAGAAAACACTTGGACGAGGACGATGATGAGTATGACGAGCAGGAAGAAGTGAGTGAAAAATACCAATTGAAAATTTGTTAAAAATTTCCATTTTACACACACTTATGACATTTAATATTCTACTGATCTTTTTTTTACGTATAGAAACCGAAGAAGAATCGCACTAAACCTGTGAAATCGGAAACGAGTCCGCGAAAAAAGAAGAAGGTTGAGGAAGAAGCCGAAGTTTGGAAATGGTAATGAAACAAAAATAGTTCAACATTTTCCCGTTGCTCAACGAATTTTTTTTGGAGCGCTGTGAGCACTACACTGTGTATCACGTGGTCACCCATAACGTAACCTCATCTTTTTTCTGTTGCACGTTCGACTCGTTCTCTGAAACGTTTATAAGTATTAAAATCCGTGATTACTCCCGGAGTATGAGAACGCGATTAGTCAATGTTGTTGCGCATAATATCGATAACGTTGGTGCCGTGTCTTTTCTGTTTAAAACGCACTAATCGACAAATAACGCGCGCGATTAGTGTAACGAGGTTATGTATTAAAAAGGATTGGGAATTTCGAAAACCTCTTGAAATAACAAAGTAAGCATACGATAATTTGTCACTGTGCTACCACAAAAAAAGTTTAATGCAAAGAAATTTAATTTTTTAATTTTATGTTGCAAGGTATTTTTTTTATCTAAGAAATCATTTGAGCGCAGTTGTATAGAGAATAGCAAAATTAATGTTGCGATTTATTGCAAATGACTGAATAATAGTATTACATAATTTAGTTTATTTTGCGATTGAGTTTCTTTGCAATTTTTTCATTGAATAAGAAAAATTGTATAACGTGGAGGTGGTACGAATAATGATTTTTTTAATTTCTGCTTAGGTGGGAAGAAGACAAGAAGAATGATGGCTCAAAGTGGCATTTTCTTGAGCATAAGGGTCCCATATTTGCTCCGGCGTACGAGCCACTTCCCCCATCGGTAAAGTTCTACTACAATGGGAAGGAGATGGCTCTGAGTCAAGATACCGAGGAGGTAGCTACGTTTTATGCTCGTATGCTGGATCATGACTATACGACCAAGAAAGTATTCAATGATAATTTCATGCACGATTGGCGTTCTGTGATGACGGAGAGCGAGAGAAGCAAAATAATGGATCTTAAAAAGTGCAATTTCAAGGAGATGCATGCATATTTTTTGCAAAAATCTGAGGAACGTAAAGCAATGTCGAAAGAAGAGAAGAAGGCGTTAAAGGAGCAAAATGAGGAGTTACAGAAGGAATATGGATTTTGCACGATTGATGGGCACAAGGAAAAAATTGGTAATTTCAAGATTGAACCTCCGGGTCTGTTCAGAGGTCGTGGCGAACATCCAAAAATGGGAAAATTGAAGAAACGTGTTTGGCCCGAGGACGTGCTGATTAATTGCTCGAAAGACTCGCAAATACCAAAGCCACCATCGGGTCACAAATGGAAGGAAGTCCGTTCAGACCCGAACGTCACATGGCTTGCCTCGTGGACAGAAAACGTTCAAGGACAGGTTAAATATGTGATGCTCAATCCTTCCAGCAAACTGAAGGGTGAGAAAGATTGGCAAAAGTACGAGATGGCGAGGAAATTGGCCAAGTCCATCGACAAAATACGAGCTGAATATCGCGAGGATTGGAAGAGCAAAGAAATGCGTATCAGACAGAGAGCCGTGGCTCTTTATTTCGTAGATAAATTAGCTCTCAGAGCGGGTAACGAAAAGGACGAGGATCAGGCCGATACTGTCGGTTGTTGTTCCCTGAGAGTCGAGCATATCTCATTGCACGAACAAAAAGACGGCAAAGAATTCGTTGTTGTGTTTGATTTTCCCGGTAAAGATTCAATTAGATATTACAACGAGGTACCGGTTGAAAAACGAGTCTTCAAGAATCTTGTGCTTTTCATGGAGAACAAAGCACCCGGTGACGATCTCTTCGATCGTCTCAATACATCCGTTCTCAATAAACATCTCAATGAATTGATGGAAGGTCTTACAGCGAAAGTCTTCAGGACTTACAACGCCTCTTGGACGTTGCAGCAACAACTCGACGAACTCACGAATCCTGATGACACTGTGGCGGAAAAAATTCTCTCTTACAACAGAGCCAATCGAGCCGTTGCCATTCTATGTAATCATCAACGTTCCGTGCCGAAAACTCACGCAAAGTCTATGGAAAATTTGAAGGGTAAAATCACAGCCAAGAAGGAGGCCATTGAGGAAGCTGAAATTCAGTGCAAAGATGCGAAACGCGAAGCCAAACATGGCTCGGTCAAGGAAAAAGTGTATGTTTTTTTTTTCATACAGTTGGCTACACGTTTTTACTGCGTTATGGAAATATGTATATATCTTTTTAACACTACCAACACAATATCTTCCATTTGACAGAGATCTTAATTTACTTTTTTTCTTCTTTACAACTAAAAATCACTGTCTTCTTTCAGTAATTACGATAAGAAGAAAAAGGCCCTAGAACGACTCAAGGAACACTTAGGTAAACTCGAGGTTCAAGCAACCGATAGAGAAGAAAATAAGGAAATATCCTTGGGAACGTCCAAGTTGAACTATCTGGATCCCCGTATCTCCATCGCATGGTGAGCTGCCATTAAAACCTTTAAATAATTTCTCCAAAAAATCGTTTCGTTTTGGGTTTTCTACATTGGATAAAATTTTACAGGTGTAAAAAACACGACGTTCCCATCGAGAAGATCTACAATAAGACCCAACGTGACAAATTCAGATGGGCGATAGACATGGCAACCGCTGATTACGTATTTTAACCTTCTAACAAGTGATCGTCTTGAATCATGAAAATCTCCCGTCGTTCAGAGGTTTAGTAAACAAATATTAAATAATAATTGACTCGAAAGACGATCGGGCAAAAAATTTAGTGAGGATGGGTGAACAACGGAAGTTCAAGAGGGAAGACAGAGCTACAGTATATAATTTTTTATTGTCCACGTGAATAATCGCGAGAGTGTGTGAACGTAATTCTAAATGAAGAAAGAAAAAAAAAAAGAAGTGCTGTATTCAAGGAAGAAAATTTTCAGTGCGAAGAGACTCTTATACCTAATGCAATTAGTACATATGTGTAACTGTGACTCGTTAGCTCATCGCTCTTAGGTATTTGTGAGGATGATGAACTCAATAATATCTTGGTTGGACAGAAAACAAAAATATAGAGTCGACGACTGAACGAAGTGTAAAAAAAAAAAGAAAACACAAACTTTTATCATCTTGATCGGATATCATTGAGCGAGATGATATCGAGAGACCTCGCGATTTGGAAAATGTAAATCGCGCCATACATTAGACAATGAAGAAAAAAAAAAGATAAAGTTCGAGACGTGCGAGATAGCATCCGTTTAGTTAGACATTTCGTATTATGTATGAATTTAGAATACGATTGTACATAAACAAAGCAAACAAAAAAAAACAACAGAAAAGAAAAATGATTACGCTCAGTTGCAAACATAATTGGATAGCTCACATTGATAAATCGAGTTTCGGGATAATTAAAGCCGCGTTTTTTGTCGGTTGCTCGGATACTTGATTATCGTTTCTAATTTTATTGATTCGAAACGACGATTGAAATAATATTGGAACAAAGAGAACGAGGAGAAAACGAAACGCGAGCGAATCTAAGGTCGGTGAGGGACGACGAGGAGAGGAGCATGTTTGTATTTAGAAATCGACGGCGCAACTCGGATTCCTCGCATTTTGTCTTTTATAGACGCTAACGAAATAATTGAAGAATTAAATAAAACAAAAAAAAAACAAAACAAAAACATTTAGACTAGAATAATTTTCAAGGTAATGTGTGCTTTGTAATTGTTAACTCGGAATGTCATTTGCACACTTTTCCTCTGCGATTTGATAATTATTAGGGAACGTTGTACCCGAGATTTTGAGCGTCGACTCAAACAACGTAAAGAACAAAGAAAAAAAAACAAACGTTCAAGCGTAATGCATCGTGCTCACTCCGCAATAAGTCGCCAATTTTAACAACACCGGCTCTGCCGTTTCGAAACTAACAAATGCAGTTGAGAATGAAATTAGATTTTGGGTACAATCGAGCCGACGAAGCTCACGGACGTCTCTTTTAATATGAAAAAAAAACAAACAAACAAACAAACAAAAACAGAATATCAATAAAAATAAACAAACTACGTTAAGCAGCTTTTATTCGTTGACCGGTTGTACTCGAAACTAAACAATATCGTAAGGAGAAAACAATTCTGCGCTATTGACAATTTATTTATATACCAGAATCGAAAGTTATTCTGAAATTTGCAATGTATGCACGTATATATATTATATATAAATATATATAAAAATATGTACACGCATAATTATACATAAATATATATTTAAGGAAAATCACTGTGCTAAAATTCGTGTACGGTATTGGAACAGTGGTTTTTTTTTTTTTTCTTTTTTATTTTACTTTTTGAAAACCGATTGTTTGTTTCCCCTGTGGGAAAATCGATTATGTAAGAACAACACCGCGGATAGTTTTATTTTTATGACTCTCGTTTGATATTGAGGAAAAAGTAAATTTTTCTCTCGTTTGTGAATTGAAAAAAAAAACCACTGTTGTCGACAACTGCCAATCCTCTTTAGTTAGAATGATCTATAATAATAGTGCCCGTTTATACGAGAAGTAGAATGTATCGATTCGTTTCCACGTCACGAGTTTGTTACACCGCGAAGCGTACATTATAAATTATTTTTTTGGCTCACAATCAATGGACACGGTTGGACAAACATATATATATTGCGATACGAAGCATTGAGACCGATCGATATTATACCAGTGTCATCAACAATGAACAATTTATTTGTGTATGGGGATCGCGTTTTATTTATTCTACTAGGCCAATTTATTTTTATTTCTTTCGTCTCGTACGACGAGGATTCAATTTCAATCGGATAAACAATTGAAAAAGAATCGAATAGTGATAAGAATAGATTTAATGAAACAACAACAACAAAAACAAAAACAATAAGATCATGTAGGATATCACGTGAGATTATAGACACTCTGGATATTTCGTTTCTATATTCTTCTTCTATTTTTCATTCCCAATAATTGTCACTCCATTGAAAAAGTTTTCACAATTGCGTGTGTGTAAGAGGAAGAGAAGAAAAGAATAACAGAGAGAACAGTGGAGCGATCGAGCGTGAAATTTTTAACTTTGCGACAAATTCTTAATCCTAAGTAGCAATCGATTATTATAATTTCTTTATTGTTTTCCGTTTCTTCACGGGATAGGCTAGCGCCCCGAGCCAGCACAAATTTAGGTATACGTGTATTGTGGGATATCAATGTTTCTGTTCCGTACAGAAATGATAATAAACAAAAAGTATAAAAAAAAAAAAAAAAAAGACAGTAAAAGAAACAAATGAAATATTCGCAATTCTTCTAATTTCCCAATTTTCCAAGGAAAAATCAAGCTTCAAAACGGGGTTTGGGATTTATTCTCTCGTTCCTTCAATTTATTAATAAACAATACGCTACAATAATATCACTATATTACTGCAGGTTAGTGCGAATCGTAATAAGTTAGCAAAAACAAATTACCGCTTTAGTAAAATCGTGGCAATAATAATAATAATATACAATAATAATATCATCATTAAAACCCTTGATATTTATATAGGCGCGGTAAAAGTAATAAATATTAAATTGTGTGTGTGTGTGTAAAAACTCTTAGAAACATAACAGAATCGTAACGATAAAATAATAATAATAATAATAATAATAAATTCGTCACCTAAACCATTGTCGGAGAAACCCACGAGAAACTAAATTTATGATTTGTGTTTTACTTTCTTTTTGTTTGCATGACTTTGTAAATATTTCGCGTGAGAGATAGCTGCCTCGTTTGTGGTGGGTGACGACAATACAGTCCTTGACGTAAAAAATATAAAATCACTTTACAAATCTCTTTTTCTTTCTTTCGTTTTTTTTTTTTTTTTGGCATTAGTAGACTTAATTTGGTTATCGTGTCACGATTGCAACGAATACCGGACTAGTAGTTACTTGTTCCTGTTTTTTTTTCTCTTTCCTTTTTTTTTGTTTTATTTTTGGGTTTAGTTTTTGGACGAGATTATATTAAATCACGTACCTTGATCCTTTGTGGATCGTACATTCGTCTTGGAGAGAGAGAAAAAAGAACAGAACGCATATTTGCTTCCAACCTGCGACTCGACAGAAATTAAAAAAAAAAAAAAACTTCAACAACAATGTACGTTATTGTCCAGCCTTACTGCAAGTCGGATCCGAATCGAACACAGTAAATTAAAGATAAACGTACGACACAACCGATCACGTTTTCTTGGCGACGAACGACAGTAATTAAAATTTTTGTTTTCTTTTTTTTTTGCTAAGACAATTCCACTCGCTTATTTTTTTTCATCGACGTAGGTAATATCTGGTCGGCTCTCTATATAAAAATCTTCGTGCGCTAAAAAAAGAAAAACATTGCGAGCATTTTCGAGAGACAAGAAAAAATGTATCTCAGAGACGGTTTGTGTTCGATCCGAGACGAAAAGAAATTATAAACAATACAAACGAATCTTCGCGGTTGTTCCCAAGGAGCTAGAAATTTCGTCGATAATCTTGTCTTACTTTCACTCGGGATCGTTGTCCGCTTCGCTGGCCGGCAACAGCGTTATGTAACCAGCGGCGACGACCTTCGCCTTGTAGGCTTCCGGTTCGAACCAGCGAATCGGTGCCTGTGGAAGAAAAAAGAAAGGATTAATTCTGAAGATTCGTTTTATGGAATTTTCTATTATGACAAAAAAAAAAAAAGGAACTACGTACTGGAACAAGATGTGCGGGAATTTTTTAGTTTTTGTACAACAGAAAGCAAACGAAGAAGGCGGATCTTACCTCGAAAATTTCTGTAGAAGCGTCATGCATTCATGAATCATTATTCCTGTTGGCATGCTTTGCGAAAAGGGGGCGGTTACAATGATAGGAGCCACAATCCCCATTTTGGTGTGTATTGTTATAATATAATATTTCTTTATCTGTCCTTTTATGAAAAGAGATTTAGTCTTTACTACATTATTATATTGCATCGTGTAATCAGTTCATTGTCCACACCACTTAATTTGTTATTTTTGTCGACGGTTTTTTGTAATTGCATTTTTGTACAGTCTTGAAATGCCACTCGCCTATGTTCTCGACTCGTGTGTTAACTGTTTTGGTAATTAAAGCGTGTAACATTTCATTTTCTTGTTCGCAGGTTTTCCTAATTTGTGATTAAGGAAATTCGCAACGCGTATCCAACGTTCACACTTTTCAATCTGTTTCGAGACAGGCATTTTCATTTATATCACAAGAAAAGAAACAAGGACTCGCCATCGAGCCAATGATCATTAACGATTGCCAATGCAAATGCGACCATCACCCAGTTTTGTTCATTTTTGTTTGTTTTGATTGTGCAAGGCTACTGGAATGAAGCATTATTGCCCCGAGCAATTCATATACAATAGATCAACCCCCGAAAGATATTCTCTAACATTACAAATGTAACAATCGCTTAAACTACATTATTTTTGTTCCTTCGCAGTTCTCTTGTTTTTCTTTCATTATTAAAGTTTCCTTACTGTTCACAAATGCCTAAAAAACCTCGATATCGAAAAATAGAGCGGACGATTAAATCTTGTCTATATTCTAAAGAAAGGCGTGTTATCCTCTTGGCAAATTTTCTTGGTGGACTTAAAGGTCCTTGATAAGTGAAGTTAATTGTCCATCGAGATTCGAGAACGTATAAGACGAATCGAAATACAAGTTGAATGAATAAAGTCATCGAGAATCAAAGATGCTTGATGACTGTGGAAAAAAAACAGTCCTTGCTCGAAAAGTCTGTGAGAAAATTCTTTGGTAAACTCGTCGTTTGCGCTCTGCGCCAATAGAAAACCATTGATCCGGCTGTATTCTCACATTTGATTGATTCGGCTCAAAAATTAAATCGATCTCGTCGCTGAATTCGTCGTGACGCAAACGTTAGACTAGTTAATCTCGACTAATTAACAATCGGCTCGGCGCTATCACTTACTTCCATTTGCAATCTATTAGCGAGGACAACTCGCTGCACAAACGTTTCCTTAATTATAATTCATATTATTAATTATTTCCCAAAGGGAAGCTTACGCTTAGCACTTGGAATAAATGAATTGCCGAGAAATAAAATATAAAGTTTCGAGATGGAAACTCGCATTCGTTTCGCGTTTATTTACTATCAAGGATTTAAAAACCCCGTATTCGAACTAGAACGCAATCTCGTGAATTCACACGCTACTTCCTTATGGCACAATAAAAACTAATCTCTTCATTTGTCACAACAGTTTTTAGTATCGTTTAGCGACAAAAAAAAAACATAGGAACATAAAATTCAGAATCACATAACGTCTTTGAAAAAATTTCACTCTTTGTGAAATAATTGCAAAGTCTATAATATCTCTTTTTCTCTCTCTCTTAGTTTTTCACTAACTTTGAACAAAAATCACTGTTTGGCATTATCGAAATGTCAAATATAATATTATAATACTACGACAGTTCTTCGCACAGCCATTCTCTAATGGAGTTCGAGTTGGAAAAATCCATTTTCCAAATCATAAAAAAAAGTCATAAAAAAAAAAAAGTTTCGTCAGTGCGACGATCGTGAGATCTTCAGTAAGAATAACGATGTGTTATCTTTGGCATATTGTCAGAATGGATCAATGCTCGATTAAAAGGGATTGTATCGTTAGAGATGTTGCGGTTATAATGATTGTTAAATGTGCCGTTGGCATGAGCAAAATCGCTTGCTGGCTGATAACGATTATCTACCTTGCGAACGATGCTCGGGCATACTTTCTGTATACGTGCCCAGTCTGATGGAGCCCGCTTCGCGTAAGGCCCCTTGGAACATAGAAGCAGGAACTCATAGGTGAGCTTTATGATTTCTGAAAAATTGTGTCACATACGTTCATGTTTTTGCGTTAAATTCCACGTGACGATTCAAGATGATCGAGGGAATAGAGCTGGTAAGTGATGAGAATTGTTTTCATTGTGAAATATATTCAAGGGTGTATAAACTCACCCTTCTTTACAGAATTCTCCGCATTAGTGTTTCCAAGAGGCTTGAACGTCTCCTCGCTCTCGGACGTCGCGTTGCTATCGAGACTCATCTCGCGACCCAGAATGTTAGACGGTGTCAACGGTGTGAGCGGTGTCAACGGCGTCAGAGGCGTTAATGGAGTCATCGGTGTGAGTGGTGTACTACACAGCAAGGACTCGGTTGTATGAGCGAAAGATGGTTCCTCCTCGAAACTAAAGTAATCCACACCGGGATTTAGTTGTTCCGGATCGCTCGAAAAATACTCGTCAAGGACCAATTTCGCAGACTGAAAAGCAACGAAGATTAGTTTGTTATCCAATCCTAATACAAATCTATCATTATACTTTACTAAAATAGAATTAATGAAAAGAATGAGACAGCATGTTGACTGTGAAAGAAATTACCCTGACGAGATCCAGATTGCACCCAGTGATTTTGATCGATTGATTGCCAACCGTCACCGTGTACTTGTATTCGCCAATACTGGCGTCGTTGGTGGATAAACTGTGAAGAAGAGTGGAGCGTATACGTGATGTTTGCTGCTGTTGCTGATGAAGACGATTGCTCTCATCGGAAGCGCTGCTGTTCAAAGATGAACTCGATCCACCTATACCACTTTTCTCTCCTCCACCTTGCTCTAATCGCACCGGGGATGCGTTTCGTTGTATCGTATCTTTGATTAAATCCTTCGCGTAACTGCCGATAGAAAAGGAAAAACGTTTCGTTAATTAATTTTGTTATTCACCAGATTCCTCTTACAGACTGTAATGCTTGTAATAAACTCACTGTATCTTGTCCTCGGAAGTTCCAGTTATTTGGACAAGTCGTTCTTTGGCTCCAGGATTGACTGTAAAATTTGGAATTTTTTTTTATTAATCGAACGCATCTCCGAACATCTTTCACGATTTCAGGCGTTAAACACGCATTATTCACAGATTATATGCACCTGGCAGAAATCACTAGCAGAGCCATCGTTAATTAATTATTTACAAAAAAAGAAAAAAATTATAATAATCGTGAGTTCATAATCGCAGAGAATTTTTGTTAACTCTCATGACATGCTCTGCAGAGATCTTTTTGGTTATAAGGCGATGGTATAATCGTGTCATTTTCTTTGAGACATTTTATGACAAAGTGGACAAAGTAATGAAGTGCGATGAAGAGAAGTCTTCTTAAATTTTCAACCGATCGACTATTTCAAAATTCTGAATCGGATCGTTGTTACCTGGGAGTCATGCATTGCCATTCGATCATAGTTCAGACAGCATAGTTATTTGCTAGGACAAAAAGAAATTCAGGAAAAACTAAAAACAAAACGAGGTTTGTTACACTGCGAGAAAAAGGCTGAAAGTCGTCGCTAGACGTGATAAGGTCAATTTGCGACTAGAGAGGTATAAACGCCGATGAAAATTAGAACGGAAGGATTAACATGAAAAATAAAAAAAATATGTAAATAAATAAATTCAATCATGTTAATCTCTGGTAGTTGCGATGCAGTGAGGCATGATGGAGACGAGCTGCTTGCATGTTTTTATTTGTTGGTTTTTTGTTTTGTTTGTTTGTTTTGTTGGTTTTTTTGTTTCCTTTTTACCTCGCTGGAAGGAGATGATCGTCTCGCTGAGCTCTTCGATCATGTGAACCCGTCTCCCTTTTATTCCCATCACTGTTTTATCGTGCAAACATTTTTAAAAATACGGAAAGAGATACCATTCGTCTTAAGATATATACGTGAGAATTTATCGCGTAATTGCTGTCGAGTTGACCGCTACATTGAAATTGTGGAATGAATTAAAGAAAATATTTCAACCACGAGAGAGTAATGCGGGGAAAAATAAGATAGATAATAATGGATTCGAGTATACGTCAAAAACATTGTTTCTCACCTTTTCCAGAATCGCTATTGCGAATAACAACTTCATCCTTGCAGTAATTTTTGCCGGGAATTCGTGTGGGTTTAGCGAATCTTCCGCTGTTCTTTATTACTTCGCCGATTCCGAGCATCGGCGCCGCTTGGGGAGACGATATTCCTAGGAGAGGAGTCGAGAGCGGAGTCGTCGGTGACTCCATGATCAACGTATCGACTTGCTGAAAAATCGAAGAAATATAAAAATGAAACGATTAGCAATGACAAATCATTTGCTGTGATTTAACTGATGAAATTTAACTTGACGTTTGTAAGGCGAGTTTGGTTTACGATTTTAGTGTTTTCAAATTCGACTCAGAATATGTTTGTGGTACTTTAAAAACCCTTGAGAAAGATTTTTTTGAATTCCTGGTGGAAGGAACCAAATAATCTGTAAAAATGTAGGAAAGTCTCGTACATTGTCGAAAGTGGACAATTTTTGAGTATAATAAGTGTCCATCGAATCGTTGTGACGCCATTGTTTGGCTCTGAGCTCGATAAGTTCCAGCAAGTGAACCCTGGTCGTCAGGTCCAGCCTCTCATCCTGGCTTCCATTTCTCATCGCTACAAAGGCTCTGTCAAGCTGATCTGCGAAGCAAAGAAAACAAAATTAAGTACTTGCCATAACAATTTTCTATTTAATCACGAAGATATAATTGATTAAATAATACCTTTATATATTTCTTCCAGCTGTAGAGCATAAGGTTTGAGAGTATTGCACATTGTAATTATGTTCATCTGCAGCGATTTATCGTGGAAGCCGTTTGTAAGGTGTACAGCAACATCGTCGATCAGGGAAACTAAATCCTCCACTGTTAAGAAAGAATTCATAAACTATCGACGTCAATTCAAACAGATGTAAATTTGCAAAAGAGAACAACAAAGAGGAAGAGCTGGTGACTGACCCGTCGTTATCCGCCCATCGATGGTCGAGTGGCGTTGGCTCAGCTTGAGAGGCTTCATAGGTTTTTCGATTTTCTTTATTGTTCGGAGCCTGGTAAGCTGCGTAGTGGCCATTGTTGCGTTCTATGTAAAGAAAAAAAGATATGTTGACACACATCGGGATTCTCATAGAAGAAGCTTTATGAATGATGACAAAGAAACTTAATAGTTATAGTCCCCGCAGCATTTAAATTCTCTATAATACCGCTTACTATCATCAAGGAAACCTAACTCCGAGAGATAAGAATTTTGCTGATTCGATTTTAAAAAGAACTGTCTACCAACTACCAGACGTTGTCTTGACTCGATTAATAATTCATGAGCAAATACCAAGCCTCGCCATGCCCTGTCTTGATACGGCGACTATCGACTTATTCTGATTATGCAGACCAGACGCGATAACAGTGTTTGCTGAATAAACACACGATAAGTACATTGATGCCACGAATAAAATCTACATTGCTTGATAACATTGACACCCAGATAAATCTCGCACGCTAGTGTGTTTATACAGGAACAAAGGAAACATAACCACAAAAAAGGACCAAGGGGTCGAAAGAACAAAGGGTTTCATTGACAATATGAACACACAGTCCCGGAAATAAGCGTTTAGCTTTTTCGTAAAGCGTTGAGTACTCGGCAACGAGGAAACACCAGAAATTCGCAACGTAGGGCGATTTAAAAATAACTCATTATAAAAAAAAGGGCCGGGTAAACCTTTCTACGAAGTAGCGCGGGGCGACAAAAATCTTGCGCGAGTGGCGCATACACACATCCCCCCCCCCCCCCCCCCCCCTCTCTACCCTACCGGCACAGTCTAAATAATTTTTAATCGCAAGACCGTCTCGTGGCAAATGTTTTACGTGTAGAACAAATAAAAAAAAAAAAGAAGAACGAGAAACACCGGGAACTTGCGTTTGGAGAAGCAGCAAATGTTCGACCAGACTCGAAATCGCAGGATCGATCAGGGTTATGATAAAAATAATTTATACACATACGAAAACCATGTGAGAGACCGTGGTAACATTCGCATCGAGCGCGCGCGGACTTGTGGCGGGGAAAAAGACGGAACTATATAAAATCTGTTAGAGATAGAAGAGTAGGAGGAAGAGAGAGAGAGAGGTGTGAGGTTAGGAGGAGTGGGAGAGAGTCGACATAAGAGAGAGAAAAAAAAAGGGGCGAACGAGGGGTGCGAGAGAGACGGACGAATGTTTCCGAAAGTGGGCATGCATACTCCGCATAGAAACAGAAAGAGAGAGAGAAAGGAATTGCGAGGGTCGTCGTACAAAGGATTAATCTTTCGTCGATGTCTCGCGCATATTTGACGAGACGCGGTGTAAATTTAGGGAACAATGACAAAACCGCGAAACACGTCAGGCATGAGGAATTTGAACTTTGCGCGACACCGATTACAATTTTATATATATATGGGCTAATTCTGTTAGAAAAAGGGGAGAAAAGTGTCTCTCGTATACGTATGGACGATGTCAACACTTGCGGAGGGACAATGCACGTTTGACGCAGCTGGACGAAAGTCAATATATCGTGCGAGAGCGAGATATATCTTTTGTGAGTTTAACGTATCGATAGATAAGAAAATTTGATCAGCGTTTGATAAAACTTACCTTGGCGGCCGTGCCACAGGTGTAACGATAGGCAGATCGTCGTGGGATCTCTCTCGCACTCTCTCGTCGTTGTCGTCCTCGTCGTCGATCTCTTCGATACGATTTGTCGTTTTTCTCCTTGTGTATATGTGTGCATATATGTTCAGTGCTTACTGTATGACGTGAAGTTTGTCGATTATCGAAAAATGGGCTGAGGAATAACGTTTGGGGATACGAAAAGTCCCTAGAAATTAATGATCAACGACTTTTTCTCCTCTTTATGCCATTTAGTTTAGGATAACATCTATTTATTATTTACAATTTGTTTAAGGTTTTGTTGGAGGGTCTAGCCATCGGGGGTGAAGCATGAAGGGGGCGCCCTATGCTTATGCACGGAACCGATGAATTGTTACCAACTGCTTGTCGTCAAATTATCGTCGTATTTAATATCATTTTTCAAGGAAAAAATCCACATCGGTTTAAAAAAATATGCATTTTTGACAAAGTGATGGTTGCAGGAATTATTTCTATTAGTTTATGGCATTATTTTCGATAATTCGTTGGAGATCAATTATTGGAAGACGAACTGGTAACAACGTAAATTATGACCCACGATAATTGCTTGGGTTGACAGCAGTGTCACACAGCTGTTATATACCAGCTCCGTTCTTAACCGTAAAATCGAAGTGTCTGTTTATCAACCATGAACATAGGTCCCGGGAAAAAATTCTTTCGTTGGAAAGGGTCGGTAAGGTAGGGAGTGATTGTGCCATCTACGTTGTTGTCATGTTTCCGAAGCCTTATATCTTGTGTACTCAATTTTTGGGGAAATTCGCGATTATAATCATTAATAACGTTGAATCGGTACTGTAAATTATTATTTTCAAAGCACCAAAAGTTAGTCCGATATTTCATTCAACCGTACCTGTTTTTTTAACTCCGTGCCATCGTTTTCTTGGCAGATATATATAATATACTGAAAAATGTTGGAAAAATTCCCATAGACATAATGTGACGAGCACACCAAATGCCCCAAGTTTGTGATTTTTTTTTCTAAATAACTGTACCGTGGATTGTTTTGAAATTTGACAGGTTGATTAGTAAATGGATCATGAACGTTCATACAAAATTTCATCTCAGTGACATCGTTTCGACCTGACCCCACAACAACCTTAAGGGGGGAAATCACAGTATCACACAAAAAATAGGCATATTTTCGGGAATTAATTTTGGCTGAATAAAAGTATCAATCGAAAATCTGTAAAGTAGGTTTTATAGCAATACTAAAAAAGTACAAAATACAAAATTTAAACTTTAAGTACTGGGAAACCATATGAAAATTTCATATACCTCTAATCTGCGATGCCTGCACCGTACAGTTGACCTTCTAAATCCACCTCCAACTCTTCTTTTTCTTCCCGCATACTTTTCAATTCGAGTCGGGCCTGTTTTGCGTCATCACTAATAGATTTTTCCGCCTTCTTGATACGCTTTTCATCGACCTCCACGCATAGGTTGTAGCTGCTCGGGCCGATTTTCATCCCCATGACTTCGCTGACGTGTAAAACTGACATCAATCCGTCATTGTAAACGGATGTTGCGATGTTCGTACAGATGTCAATTATTTTTTGTCCAGAATTCAAGCCTTTCGATACCATAGCCCAAACAGTAGCGTTGAAACTTTCATTGTTGTTTTGCGTATATCCCCCGATGCAGCGAGTAAGAAGATCATCCGTGACCAATTTTTCATAGACAGGTTTTATCGCTTCGAAAACTTCTTCAGGCATTGGTGGTTCATGCGTATAGCCAACCAGAGCGTTTTCGCACTTTGCCCTTTGCCACGAGCACCATGAATTTTCTCCACTCGGGCAATGGTCGTGTTGCGGATTTTCGTCCGTTGACATTTTATGGAACAGTGTGCCCCATATCGCGTTCTTCATTTTTTCAATCGAATGACAATTTCGACGAATGGCTAATCCAAAGTAAATTGACAATTCGTCGATCAGCTTACCCGTCAATTTATCTTTACCTCCTAACCCTTTGATGTTTTTCTTCAAATTACGAAGATGGCTGCCTATGCGTTTCTGAACATGATCGATGCATTCTTTCTTTGTTATCGTGATGTTTTCATACGGTTGAGCATCCGTGATACCTTTGAAGATTTTGGAGTCGCCATCGCCGATGTAACTCGCATACTTGACATCGTGTAGAACTTCAGAGCGCTGAAACATTTCAATTGCTGCATCGACCTCCATTTTTTTCGCTGATCCGTCATGGTTTGCTGGGCATTGGGCGACGTGATTTTCTGCCCAATCTTTGTATTCGTCGGTGTCATATTTCTTCTGCCAATACTCGCACGCTCTGCAATATTTAGATTTAATTAAAACATCGACAAGTTTACCAGTGTACGAGCCAATCAGGGAAACTAAACCGTATAGAGATGAGAAGCTCCTTTTTCGCCACGATCCGTTACCAGATACCATGATACCGTTTTTTTCTCCTTTCTCGTTACTGATTCTTTTTTCTTCATTCGCTGCATTGGACATGCTATTTTTGGAAACAACATCCGATGCAGCCAAAATATTGTCAATGATGGTGTCGTAAACCGATTGGAATACCGGACGAGGCAATTCCATGAAGGCACAAAATTTTCTGATTCCTTGCAGTCCAATCCCCAGCAATCTCATGGCGAGAATAATTCTGCGATTAATTTCGTAAGCGTTCTTAATAAATGGGCTGTTCGGTATTTCTTTTTTATCGCAGTTATCGCAGGATATAACGATTTTAAAACCTAAGCCTCGTTTACTGCTTTCTGTAAAACTCACGTTAGAGTGACATTCTTTGCATACCACGAGGTTAGAAATGGCGGCAAAAACTGTAACGAAGTTCACGAGATGATATCCAAACGTAGGATCCACTTCAATGTCCTTACTATCTTTCTCTTTCAACTTTCTTGCCGATGCGCTGACGTTTAAATCTTCCGGCTTTTCGATTTCGTGGCGATTTAACGGTCGCTTACGTTTCGGTCGTTTTTCATATGCAGTATCCTTTTTCGTCCCTTTTCTAACACGACTCGACGATCTGTCACTCATAATGACAATGATTTACAAATATCACTGTTTTTTTATCAATATTTATGTTATATATGTATGGACGAAAGTGAAGCGTCGTGAAAAAGCGTTGTATTCAACTGAATTCGTTGTATTCAACGCAAGAAATTTCTCATCACTGACGCTACACGTGTTTTGTTCGTATGTCTATTACATACAGCGACCCCTATTGGGATCTGACAAAATTCGTGAGACATCTGGTGGTACACGTTGAAACTAAAACCGGGGTGCATTGCTCAAGTTACAACGTAATCATCGTAATCATTAATATCAGTAATTTTGACAAATTGAACAAAAAATGGCAGAAGTAGGTGTCTTTACATCTCGCAACCCATCGAAAAAAAGAATTGCATGTTTCGTATATGGATGCGAGAGTTCTTTTAAAAAAAACCGTGAACTGACGTTCCATAGTTTCCCCCAAAAAAATGCCCGGTGGGTATACCAAAAAAATTTGTTTGATGAAGTGGAAAAAGTGGAGCAACACCAACCATGGAAGGACGCTTTAAGGATTACTTGTGAAATAAATTCTCATGTGAACATAGAACGATCGAATCAACGCATAAAAATGTTTAAAATCGTACGTGATAGAATGCCAGCTAACCTTATCCCCCGATTACGAGACCTTTTTACAGTTATATGTGCTACTGTGAATTTATCTTCACCTATTATT
This sequence comes from Netelia melanura, assembly GCA_964007305.1. Taxonomy (NCBI): domain Eukaryota; kingdom Metazoa; phylum Arthropoda; class Insecta; order Hymenoptera; family Ichneumonidae; genus Netelia; species Netelia melanura. The sequence goes on from OZ023258.1 coordinate 4,856,052, forward strand.
AAAGACGACAAATTTATGAAAATTTAAATTTATTTTAATGATTTATTACAATATTTTTTCATATCACAGTGTCGTTTTATTATCATAACTGTTTATCCGCACGTTGGTACGGTAAGTCTACTATTGCGCGGTTTTGACAGGCGACTGCACCCCGGTCTGCGCCATATTGAATTTGACCACGCCTCCATGTCAGATCCCAATAGGCATTCTTAAAATTCTAGAGTATTCGGAGGACACTTTGTTCTCTACCGACTGCCGTTATACCTGCACCCATAGTCATTAATTACAGCGCGCGCCGCGATCACCAAAGGCGCTGGGAGCTCTGATACAAGTCTGTCAACTCCCGGGAGTGGGGGTGACTCGCTTGTTGAAGCAGTTTTCGGAAGTTCACGGTTTGGCCACATGCGACACTGCAATCGAGTGCCGATTGGGTTGCGCAAGCGCACTATTAACTTGACTAGCAAAAAATAAAAACAATATTATTGTCGGTAAATCTTGAAGATTATTAAATTAAATATCGCACAACATTAATATGAGCCGAGAAAATGTTGAACGTAAATGGAGAAAAAAATCGCACAGAGCCAACGAAAACGATGATTATGAGGTTATGTCATGTCGACACTCGATAGCAGCGCTGCAGGTGGCGATAGAGAGAACTCGATTTTTCTGCTTCAATATGCGAGTCACTTCAGCCTTCCCCCACTCCCGGGAGTTGACAGACCTGTATGTAAGACCGTGCTCGGAACATACCTGAGAGGCGTTACCGCAGAATGGAAAATTTGGGCACTCGGACACTTTTGCCGTATTCCATGATTTGGTATATTATTTTTAAAACCCTAAAGCACCTTTTAAGCGAAAAATTTTTTTTTCGAAAAATTGAAAATTTTACTGTCATTTCCCCCCTTAATTTGTTTCTGAAGAAGTGAACATTTGTCTAACAAACTTTGTATTCGGATAACTGGATGAACAATTAATTTATCGAAAAGTTTAAAAAAGTTACGACTACTCGACTAACTTCATGGAGAGTAAGCTGCTTTTCAATATTCGAACGCAGCCATACATGTCATTTTTTTCTATATGACAGTCCACTCTGAAAACTTCCATCTCTAGTCGGTATGTTTTCAAGTTGTAGAGTCGTCTTTTTACTACGATAATACTTTTTTTGAATCCTTATTATTATGCATTTTTCGAAAATATAAATGGTAGTTGAAGTAACCTAGTGGCATGGCCCAATCTTTATTCGACGCCTTAACAGGTAAATATAAAATTTCAATACATTGAAGCGAGATTAACCTATTCGAACGAAGGACTCAAGGCGTAACCAAATATTTATGCGCATAAAACAATAAATTCCAATGATTTTTCTACTTGCACGTGTCGCTCATATTTTTCAGGCGTATCTTTGGATAGTTCTACAGTACAATCTCTGCTTGAATCTCCGACACTTATCACCGAGGTGGAGCAGTCCGGTATGTATTCGATGTAGTCGTTTCATTCAAGCTATTTCAGAGGTTTAGAATGAATTCTAATCATGTACAAAGAATATTTCACCTGTTTATCACCTCAACTCCACTGTTAAGAACAAATGTTTGTCATGTTGCTTCTCTGTAGATCGGACTAAAATTTAACGATGATTGTGATTTCCACATTAACCAAATTTATTTTGTATCAATTGTACTTCTCAGCGATAGACCAAGATGAGGAGGATATTTTTCAATGTGGAAAGTGCAAAAGTCAATTTACATCTTTGCACATGTTTCTCTTACACAAACGCGAACACCTGAAAGTACAAGAGCGAACGGTAGATCTGAGTCAGTATTTGGTAAGCGAGGACAGTAAAGTTACTGTTCACATGGACGATCCTTGTCAGGATGAAATACAGTATGATCCACAAGAGACGTTTGTACAAAATGATCAGCTGGGAGAATCCATTATACTCGAGGAAACGGACATGTTATTCAGGCAAATATTTAATGAATTCATTATCATTAATCCAAACTATACCGATTTAATGAGAAATTTCCTCCACAACATTTTAGCATGGATCAAGAAGGAGCCAATTATTTGACTCAGGATTCAGGATTTGGAGTACCTATTATTCTCAATGCGGAACATCTCGAAAATGCTTTTCCGGATCCCCCAGAAAGAACGGACGTTGATCCGCTGATGGATGATACTGGTGAGGTCGGCCAATCTTTGTGTAATGATCTCAATCGGGACGAGGGGGTTTTTGATGTATCTTCGGATCACGACATTGTGCCAATGCACAATGGATTGGACAATATTATCGAGAATGTCGACGAGCAGACTGAAGAGGAAGACAGTAATGTCGGTCAAACTCAAAATTTGAAGGTGAAAAAATGTTTGCCATAAATCATAGACTTTGAAAAAACTGGTCCCATATGGGAAGCTCATACTCTTTTCTTTTCCATTTTAGTACAAGTGCGGCTATTGCGAAAAACAATTCACCAAGAAATTTTATTGGCAGCAACACGAGCGGTCACACACAGGAGAAAAGCCTTATCAGTGCGTAGTCTGTGGACGTGCATTTGCCCAAAAATCCAATGTCAAGAAACACATGTCGTCGCACAAAGTGTGGCCAGGAATAGCCATACACTCCTTACCACCGGAAGTACGAAAAAACTAGACAGACAAAAAATTTACAAGTATCATAATCTGACATTTTCCAAAAAGATGCGATGTATGAAGAAAAAACAATGTAATGAATTTTTGTTGCATGTACCTTGAAGGCACCTCCAGACGGTAGCATCGATCGAACTTATCACTGTCAATTCTGCAAAGAGATTTTCGACTCATACAAAGCCCTCAAGAGTCATCTGATAGTTTCTCACATGACCTTAAAGGTTTACAAATGCGTTCAGAGCAGTTGTAGTATGATGTTCGCCGAATTGGATGATTTCCTCGAGCATACAAAAAGTCATAAGCGTTCCGAGTACAGATGTCACGTTTGCGGTGAGGTGTTCAATACACTATCCGATCTTGGTAATCATCAGTACGCTCACTCCGTCCAGAAGCAAAAAACGACGGAAAAGTATTATTGCTGCTCGATCTGCAAATCATCATTTTCCAATCTTGAGGCTCTTCAGCATCACACCGAAACGACAACTCACGATTACGCCTGCCCTCATTGCGGCAAGAGTTTTCTGATTGAGAGATTTTTGCGAAGACACTTGAAGACTCACGTATCGTCGGCGCGTTTTGTTTGCGAACATTGTGGCAAAGCCTTCAAAACTGAGCAATATCTCGCTAATCACAAGCTGATACACAGCGAGGAAACACCGTTCACATGTCCGGTATGTAGATAGTTGAATTTAAAATGACGCACAAGCAATAACAATGTCTGATCTATGTGACTTGAATACTTTTTTATTAATAGCAATGTCATGCAAGATTTAAGAGAAAAGATCGTCTTGGACGTCACATGCTCATTCACGATTTAACGAAAAAGCTGAAGTGTCCGTTTCGGGGTTACTTGGGTTGTACGAGTGAATTCTCACGTCCTGACAAGCTCAAGAGGCATATTTTGACACACAGCAACATGAAACGTTTCAGTTGCAGTCATTGCAATAGAAATTTTCATCGGGCCCAAGCTCTAAAGCATCACGAACTCAACAAACACAATCTGAAGTGTGATAGCTGCTCGCACGTAAGCAACTAATGGTAATTTAAGCAAAAGAAAAAAAGAAGGAAAATTGAACATAATTTAAGAAAAAAACCCTTTTTGTTTTTCCAGGCATTTAAGACTAAGGAGCAACTTATGACGCACAATTGCGAACAGATAACAGAGACGAAGAAGCATACGAGCTCGCAGCTTCCAAAAAAAGCTTCTGGAACGTTCAAGCCACGAAAACCAACACCCAAAAGACAGATGAAGTCAGCCAATGGTATAACGGAAAAAGAAAAATCAAAACTAGATGAAACACAGAAGAAGGTAATTCGATATTTTCTTATCTAAAAATGGTAACAATGTTTATTCAATTTTAGACACGTTTTTAAAAAATTTTTATTGGTAATTATTGCAGTCAATCTCGGAAGATGTGAGGGTGAGTGACTACGAGGACGAAATATGTGTAAGGAAGGTGAACAATTTTACAATTAAGAGAGAGATTAATTCGACTATCGAGGCTCTGATGTTTTCGGAATCGTCGGACCCGGACGACGTGAAGCCCACGATCGACGTCCTATCGTCTTATCAAATCGGCGGTGTCGTATAAGAAAACTTTTACTACGCATACTTTTTATTAACTTCGAATCTACGATATAGTATATTTAGAGAGTAACGTTAGTTAAGTTGCCGTAGCACGTGCAATCGATGAGAAAACAAAAATAACAGTCTTTCGTAAAACGAAGGGGGAAAAAATGCATTTTACAATAGTGAAACGATATTTTGTAGCTTACGTATCTGTGATAATTGTATTATACAAAGAAAAGAAAATACAATATAAGTAACTTATAACCAGTCGGTAAGAGCTCGTTATTATTCTTTCTTCACTTAGAAATTCTTGTGGTTTCCCTCATAATAGAACTCCGGCTTGTACGAGTGCCGGAAATCGGTGCAAAAAGAATTCATTAGCTAGCAAGATATCGTTTGAAAGGAAGTGACTATCGTCAAACCACATCCACCGTTCTTTTTATTTTGTGCCAACTACTGGCTACCGCATTGGGGTCTTTTCGATCACGACAATTTAGTGGACTGCAAAATATCTTCAGCGCTGCATCGACTTTTTCATAGAATCGTCAAAAGCAATTTAACAAACAAAATGCCATCCCGCGGTACTTATCACGTAGCTAGTCGTGAAGAAGGCAAAGCCGCACAACGTGATCAATCTTACAAAAGTTGTGTACTTGCGATGCTTATATTTCTTCTGCTTTGTATTGTTCTCATACTCGCAAGTTGGCCTTGGAAGAAATTTCACACATCGACGTATGGTGCAGAGAATGAAAAGGATTCAATAGAGACGGCAGGAATAAAAGGCGAGCATTTAACAACGACTCATCTTCCTGAAGTTACAAAAGAGGAACAGAAGAAACCAGAAGAGATTGATGGCCCGTTCGAGCAATATCCCAACAACGCTTCGACTGAAAGCCCTAAGATTCATACAACTGGTACAACGCAAGAAAGCTCTACGATAATTGAGAATACGCAGAGAGAAATTAATGCAACGATTGTTCAGATTGTTTCTACTCCTGAGACAACGGTAGAATTCTTTCAGAATGGCACGAGTTCAATGTCGCCAGGCGCTGAGAAAAATGTAGAATCTACATTGAAGAAAGAAGAATTATTTACTTCGACCACCAAAATGTCGACGATAGAAACTAATCAATCTTCTATCAATTTCCCTAACACGACGCATTCGTTCCAAAACATTGAAGAAACTACTGAAGATGTAAAAACGACACTCGCGTCTGTAAAGGACCACACGACTTTGCAACGATTGATAGTTGCCAAGTACTTCGGTAACGATTCGTCAACTACGAAAAAGGACGATTCTATGGAAGATTGGGTGGAAAAAATGGATTCTAATACGACTCAGAAATCAATGGAATCGTCAAAGACCTCGAGCACGAAAATTGTATCCTCGTCGATTGATCGGATTTATACTACTACCTCGACGAAACCTGGAATACCTTCTACGACTGAGAAGAAAGTTGACAGCGCTACAACTAGTATTATAGAGAAAATGACAACTCTGCCACCTGAAAATATTCAAGAGCCTAAAGAATACACTTGCGAGTCTGGAAGTTGTAAACAATTTGCCAGTAAAGTACTTTCGTACATGAATCATTCTGCTGATCCTTGCGACGATTTTTATGAGTACGCCTGCGGTGGATTGGAAGCAGATAGTCAGATAATCGAGAGAAATCTGTTGCTAAGAGTGTACGAGACAATTGCAAGCAAGTATCTAGTGCAGTGAGAAAATGTGAATCTTAAAAACGATATTTTCTCAATGTTTCTTTGCTCTTTCAGCTCAAGCCCATAAAAAAGAATGTCCGGAGTCCTCTCGGTTCAACAAATATTATGAGAGTTGCTTGAAGTACGAAAGCAGCTTCGATATTGTTCATAGAATTGATCTAGGTAGGTAAATATTCTTTTTAAGTCTTTGACATTAATATAACTTAACGATTGTTGGAAATCATTGTAGCGAGGGAGCATCTGGAAAAAGTAGGAAAGTTCTATACTAATGAAACATGGCCTGGTGATTTTAAAGACTTCACGACAATGTTTACGAATATGTTGCTCTACAACAGGTAAGAAATAGTTGTATTCCAATTTTTTTCTTTATCAAACTGTTACTTTGGAATTTGCTTATGCACAAATAAGTCACCTATTGATAAAAGCAAATATAGTCTTTTTTGTATCGCTTATATATTGACAATGTTAATTTTACTTTTTTACATGTGAAAAATTGCAAAGGCCTTTGCTATTCGACATCCAGCCCGATGTGAATGAAACGAATCCGGATTCTTTCACCTTGAAAATTGGACCGGCTCTTGATACCAATCCTTTTCAATTCTGGAATCCCAGAACGGTGTGTCAAGACGAGAACAAAGAAGAGACTCTTAACGATTCTGTAAATCTCGATCGGTTGTACGAGAGCTACAAGAAATGTCGAGTAAGTATTATAAATGATGTTTTCTTTCTTAATGTAATTGATCGACTTCTATTTATTCAGAATGGTGAGAAAGCTGATACAGCGGAAACATACAAAGCCTTTGAGAATTTCCACTTTTTCGAAAATTTGGGGAATGTACACAACGCATCAAAGTACGTCGAGGAAACAGTCACTGATATACATCTCCATATCACAAATGGAATATTAAAGGTGATATAAAAAAATAACCGTTTCAACAATGAAGCCAATTCTATTCGAGTAACTCATCCGTACATTTTTTTCTAGTACTATCCGACCGAGAGTGAAATCCGAGATTCTTATACATCCAAAAATTACGAGCTTACCACTCTCGGCGATCTTGAGACTGAATGGAAATTGGTAACTAAAAAATATCATAAGAAATCTATGTACAATCAGAGACAATTTTTTCCATTTTCTATTTTCAGTTAAATTGGACACAATTGATTCACTCCTTGACCAATGTGACACTGGGACCAAATGCTGCGTTACAAGTTTATTACAAGGACCAGCTGACGAAAGCATTTCGACACTTAGATGGTTTCGCCAGGAAAAACAAGCTTGGACTCAATAATGCCTTAATGGGCCTTTACGCACAGAATATATACCAAGACGTAGGTAGAATACAACAAATTTATTTCTTCTCCTTAGCCAAGCTGTGATTATAAGATTTCTAATTTTGTTGAAAGCTGGTCGTTCCGAGATCTTCCCAAGACTTGGAGAAACAATGTTTGCACAACGCGGTTCACTTTATGAAGCAAGACGCTTCCAACCTATACATGTCATCGTTCACTCCCAAGGAAATTGGCGGTATGAAGCTTTTGGTAAGAAATAATCAAAGAGTCTATGACAATTGTTGTTTCTCCTCTGGAGTGGAAAACATTTTTTATCTTTCAACAGATGGTACGAATCTTTGAAGAAATGAAGGAAACTTTGAGAACGGAGTTGCAGAATTCCAGTTGGGCTGTTGACCCGGGTTGCAATGTGTTAGTGGAGAAATTGGATGATATGAGAATGGCGCTTCCGGAAGATTCTTTGAAAAATAAGAATTATTTGAACGAGGTATATCGTGTTTACGACTTTCTCCACTTTTATTCACTGCTCAAAGCGTTTTTTTTATGTACTCATGTATGGTATCATTTCTGTTTTTTATTATTTACAGTTAAACATCACTGACAACTATTTCGAGAATTCTTTGACTTTGATGAAAAAATACAGATTCATGATATACAGCGTATTAAAGAAGAATCCTAATGATCCCGAACAAATGTACGTGATCCAAGATAAATTCATCTATAAAAAGCGTAAAATTGTTTATTCGCTATGTGTGTGTGCTGACTCGATTTTTGGCTCATCATTTATTTCTTTGCGTACTCTCATATCCAGCTGGACTATCTTCGCTTCCCCGTTTCAGTCGAGTCCTCAAACGATCTATGGATTGAATCTCATCGTTATGCCCTTTGGCTCTATCGACTGGTCCTTATTGTCGGAAATTGGGGCACATTTCGATCAACTCAGTTTGGCTCTAATCGGCAACCTCGTGGCTCGAGAAATCGCTCACAACTTTGATACGAACGGTACATTACTGTATTTTAAACATATTCGTTTAAGTACGAGGGGTTGACAAACAAAATGATTTTCCAATACAGGAAATCTGTAATCTCGTGCGACATTCTTATTCGTATAATCGGCGGGGTATTGTTACAGGAATACGTTATTGGAACGGTTCACGATATTTCGAATTCACTCCAATGATTGACAGTGATCAGACGAAGGTGACTTTCGACGATTACATAGATTGTCAGCGACATAGCATGTATACGGAGGACGTGGAAATGTCGCTTCCGGCCACGGGACAACGTGTAACATTCAAGGTAACAAAGGAACTTGTATTTCTTTTAAACTAAAATGTAGTTACGACGGTAAAGAGAGATTGGGAGAATAACATAAAACCTATTAACGTTTAAAGATTCCATCACTGACGTTGAACGAGAGGCTGTCCGACGCCGTGGGTATGAGACTCGCTCACGATACTTTGGCTCGTTTGCGTAAAGACGCTGCGGTCAGTCGATTGCCTTGGCTTAACTTGAGCGTCAGTCAACTATTCTATCTCATCTATGCGCAGGTTTGAGATGATTGTCCTCCTCCTCGTCATTAAATATTCTCATAGATTCGGCGAATCCATATTCTCTCATCAAACTATCACGTCTATTAACTTATCTAACGCTTTCGCAGACTCATTGCACGAAGGCATCGCTCGCATCGTCTTACGTATCTCTTTACGAGAATCCAACACTGCCAAGCAGAGTAAGAATCTTCGCGGCTGCCTCGAACAATAAACTCCTCGGCGAATCATGGAAATGTCCCGAAGGCTCGCAGTTACTTCCGTCGCAAACGTGTGGAATATTTCCTCACTTGGAGAATCGCGGTGGTTCTCCCGACCCGGCCTGATCGGTCGACGATCGACATTAACGAGAACGGGCGTATGGTGTGTGCTCGGCACAACAAAAAAGAAAAAGAAAAAAACGAAACGTCGATTATCACAAATCGAACGAGGAGAACAATCATTCATTCGTTCCCATGCATGTCATAAAGCGTTCCAATTTTCGTTTTCCTTTTCTTCTTTGTATAGCTCGTATACCACAAAACTCGAATCGCAGTTTCGTATCACGTCGTTTAGGACTAGAAAGTTTAACAATTTTCGGTGTCTCGCTGTAGTTTGTTTTTTTCTTTTCATTTATCGCTTAGCACCGGCGGTCTCATATTTGCTTTTTGTCCATGTTATCCAGCGCTCCCGAATCGTCAGCCACGTTCCCTGTAAATAAGAATAAAATATTCATGATATTTATTTAATTTGCTTTTGATTACGATAAACTTTCGTATTCTGTCAATTATCTACCGAGACTCAAATCCACACAACTATCGTGTCAAAACAAAAATTAGTCGAAAAGTCATCGAGCCAAATTCGTTGAATTAATTGCACGAATGATTGATCATTACGATTTGTTTTTGTTTCTGTTTTTTTATCGTAGCAAGGAACACGTACCATCGCAATTTGTCGATTCAGCGAAACTCTTGTCCTGTTGGGACGGTGACGGGCTTAGCTTGTCCGTCTGTAATGATATAAGTGTGCCATGCGCGATGCACAAGAAAACAGAAAAACAATAACAAAAAATATTATAAAACACATATGAGTAATATTATGGTCAAGTTAGTTACGAAGGAAAATCAATGAAAGACTGCATAGAAAAAAAAAACCATGAGACCGTAGAAAGACTGAAGAGTGATACCTCGAAATACTGATGCCAGACTACGCAACCGTAAACACAGAGAACCGAGACGAACGACTGGCACATCAACCAGACGATTATGTTCACCGCCTGTGTGCGCTCGAAGAGCTCAGCACCGTGTCTTATGCAAAGCAGAGCTTCGGTTACCATTATAGCGCCGTAAACCCAACACTGTGTACCAACACGACTGCACGTAGGATCCGTAACGTACATATAATATTGCCTGTACAAAAAAATACACGAATTATAATTACAGACAAAATGTAATCGTTACTTATGGAACTAAGCATAAGGATTGTGCGAGTGATGTATATACTTTTACATATTTTATCATCCATCTGGTTATTTTCCTAGGGTTCTTGTACAATGAAAATTCTTACCTCACCGAGGGCGCGACTATCACGCCCACGAGACCGAGTCGCGCAACTACGAATATGTGCGACGGCGGAAACTCGTAAACGTGCTTCAGGAAGAAAGTATTGAGTTCGGATACCTGCCAGAAGATAACCAACTGACAGAGTGCCACGAAACGCATGTGGGTGCACGTGGGATCGAGCCATCTGACCGACGTCCAACTGGCAGGTGTGAACTGCAATACAGCCCTCTTGAGTTTCCCAGTCGTGCTCTCGATGTCTCGTATGCTGACCCACTTGTACTCTCTCATCTCCAGTATCGAGCATATCTTCAAACCGACCCATATACCCAAAGCATTGCAGACCAACACGTCCAAGATCATGGCGTCCCACCAGCATTCGATGAAATTTGGCAGAAGATGAGCGAAAGCCATCTCCGTTACTTCCCACATTATACTGATCGCCCAGAGAAAGCCGAAGTGACGAATGAGTATCGCCTTGAACGCCCAGCCAAGAAAGTGTCCTAGGGCAAAGACATCGAGATGATTCCAGATCTTTTCAATAGTTATGTCCGAACAGTTGACGCCATATTCCTTGTCCATGTCGATGTGAAATGATGCCAGGCCGGGATCGACCCAGACTAGAATCTTTTTCACTGTTTCGTAGCTTTGAAACAGCATGAAGAGTAAAAACATGAGATACAGGACACTGCAGCCAAATACTATTCTCCAGACTACTGGATGAGGCCTCGTGAATGGTCCATTCGGAAACGTCAGAACGGATATGATGAGAAAGAAGAAAATGACGCAGAGTATACCAGCCCAAAGATTGTCCTCCACGTTCGTGACATCTCTGCACAGAATAATTTTATCCGTAAGTGTGATAATGCTCTCAAACATAATATTACGATTTCATAGAATCGCAACAATTTTCCAAACATCACAACGCTAACGGCGAGTAATGTCGATGAACAGTTTAATTCGTATTGATAATGAGAAAGCAAAACGATGTGAGTTCTTAAATATTTTAATGAGAGAATTGCGAGGGAAAACATGGCAATGTCGGTCACTAATGGAGTAAACTATCTACTGGGAATTAAAACAGTTTGAAATGCTTCGGTCTAATAAAAACTGTGATTCGATGTCATCTCAGATGGTTGATCATTGATAAACTGAAAAAAGAAATCTCGCAATGAATTAAGAAATTTCTTTGTCTTTTTTTATCACTAATGAAACAGCAATTGGTAACATAAAAGAATAGTTTTGATTTTAATTATGAGACATTCGATTCAATATCTAGTGTGCAATGGAAGAAAATGTGTGCTCTGCAATGATCATCGTCAACATTTTGAGTAGCCAAAAATCTAATGATTCGTCGACGTATACGACTCATACGCATGAATGAATGGTTGTCGGCATTTCAGTCATTATGTAACAATAGTTCCTTCTCTTCTTCTCAGTGTGTGTGAGAGTCTGTACGTACATATATATACCAGATCACGGACTAAACTGAATGGCAAGGCACGTTTACATTCTACTCATACAATGTACAATATTTGAAATATACTTTAACGATTGGATAAAACTTATTAAATATTTCTCAAATATTATTGCAATATCGTGCGATGTGTGATCATGCATCTGTAATATACTGTCCTTTGCGATAATCAAGCATAGAGTGGATCTAATGCTATGCTTAACCTCAAAAAACATTACTCCTAACCTGCAATAGGTTAGATCGTTGAAAACGCATCTACAATTATCGTTCACACGTGACCGGCATCACCTCAAACGCACATTAAATTTATTCATAGAATATAAATCCATATTGTTGTATTTGTACGATAATTAAATCAAAATAAATGATAAAGTACAAAAGAATGCTTCGCCTGTGATATAAAGTCTCTAGTGTAATTATCAGTGAAATTCTATTTACGCGTTGGAATTTTTATACTATTTTGTAAACAATTAGTTTTTTAATATACATAATTTATACATATATATGTGTATGTGTGTGTGTATTTATATAGATGCATAGCAATGGCGCATTTTGATAAATGACCGTTCGTCTAAAATACCGAAAAAAAAAAAAGAATTCAAAGCTCATCGTTGTATCATACGTAATTAGAGTTATCAGTATTGACCCGTGATCGACATTGCCCCGAACTTTCTCAAATGCAACAACAATATAGACATGACCCGCGACACGTTGTATACAGAGGCATGTGATTAGATTTACCTGACAAAGGCGAAATAAATAACGGCAGCTATTGAGATTAGGAGAAGCGTGATTGTATGAGGTTTGTAAAAAACCTCGATAGATATATCCTCGACCGGTCTCTCATTGATGTTAGGAAAGCTGTCTGTTCCGGCGCGCAACGGTAGTCCTTCATTCGTATCTGATGAGGCTGCTGTGCCAAGGCTATTGACCATTTCGTCACCTTCTTTTTTCACCGAAAGCCTATTTCGCAAAGGACACGAGGTATTCGTCTCTTCGTTACTCGCCATGGCAGCGAGTAGATCGAATTTTTCGTATGGCAGAACGTTGTACGAGCACCAATGCTTGTCATTCACACGCAGAGAGCACACTGTTCACTACGCGTTTTCCCGTAATTTGATTACACCCGATGATACACACTTCGAGGAACTCTCCGTGCTGATTAAAAAAATAAAAAGAAGACGTAGATTTTTTATACAGACGTCGCACTGTTTTCCATTCGAACCGAGCCCCCACTGTATCTAAGGAGCTTATTAGATGCAAGCTTCGAAGTAAGGTAGCATTCTACAACGGAATTTTGAGATTTTTCGCCTGCGATGAAGATGGATGTGGCAGGTGGGAAAATCTGAACTGCTGAGAGTGCTGGTAATGTAACTTCGCTTCCAACCGCTAGATGGCAATAGAGGTGACATTTCCGATTGCATGACCAGTTTATGAAGTTAGTTGCTGTCGTTTCTGTAACAAAAGAAGTTTGACTCACTCCGACTGATTATAAGAGTGGGAAGGTCTGAAGGGATTTAGGGTTGAGAGGGTTAGTGGATCTAAAATTACTTTTCACCTAGATTTGCCTTATAGAGCAAATGTGAAATCAGCAATTTCTTCAATAACATGAATATAATATTCTAATGCCTGCATAATCGTAATACATATAATCGACGTTCTAGTGGACTACAAATCTCATTATTATAAACTGTTTAGTATGTTGAAACTTCTAGTTGAAACTTCTAGACTTAACGTGGGTACAAAAAAGTTCACCCTTTGGCCACTCAGGTGTCGCTGAATCAAGGCAACTTTTGTCGAACGTTGGTGATCACTCCCTACAACCAATTACTGTTCGCATCGCCGGTCGGTATACTAGAGTCAATTCCTGAATGGTAGCAGTGCCTTCTAGCGGAAATCTTTCGAATTTCGCGACCAACATCCGAACCTTCCCTGTCGGTACGCTAGCTACCCGATTTACCGACCCACTTATTGTTTATCTTTTGAAGTGTTATATCACTATACATGTGTACGCCTACATTTATTATGATTTAATTTTAATAAATCATGAATTACAAAAATTGTCTATTTCCCTCTGTCTATGTTTGTATATTTTTTCGTCTTTATACCGGTAAAGTGCAAATATGAAAAACAAAAAATTTTCCGATTAAATAAATAAATACTGGCGTAATGGATCAGAAATATTGTTCAAACGACTGATGTCGTTATTGAGAAATCGAAGCTCCATCTTTGTTTATCTATAAACTCGATTAAATTTCCAATAAATCTTGGTCACAAAGCGAACCGAACCATCGAAAACCAGTTATAATCGCAATCGCCGTATTCGGAAAACTTTTTTTTTTTCTACCTTAACCGACGTTGCATCCCACGTACGTTTCAGAGAGACAGTTATACGGCAGTAGTGTAGTAGACTTTCGCACTACATGAATCACCCACGAGGAATCTTTGTCTCCAACCGTCGTCGACCGTTGCTAAGACGATGATGAGCCTGCGAGCTTCGTGTATCTTCTAATAAATCCCTGTACCGAAATTTGCATCAGAATTAGCTACCAACAGGCCTCACGACTCTTATCAATGCCTCACTTATTTCGGACACTTTAAAGAGTATGAAGATAGACAACTACGAGAACGAATTAATAAAACTCATTTTTTTTAACGTTATCGCGAGCCTTTCGGCAACAATGGCGGCCTCGACTAACAAACATGTCAAAAATTCTAATAACCTCACTTTTGATATTTTTTTGCTTTTCTAAAAAAACACACATTTTAAGATCACACACAATTTTCGTTCACTCCATTTTCCTTCACACTTTGATATTTATTTATTTATAAATAACAATTATTATTATTATTTGATTTTTCTTTATAACGATTGATATTCAAATTTAAATAAAAAAACCGATCGATCCAAGAATTAACGTCGCATCTGAATTGTTTGTCGACTTTTTGACAAGTGTACTAGGACCAAGTAACATTGTAACAATAATGGTCTAGAGAAAAAAGTGCAGCTGCTCCAGGCGTTGATGGACAAAGGCATATCCGTGTAAAAAAGGAGAAAAACAAACGCAGAGTGAGAGAGAGTGAATGTGTGCGAGGGAGAGAGAGAGATGTTCCATAGACACGAGTCTCATTGTCCTGCGCTATATATATATACACACACGTGTCACACGCGTTTCTGTTTTTAAGGTCGTCCTCGTCACGAAGGGAGAGAGAAAGAAAGACTCGCCTCGCGACTATTTTACGTTACGATTCAACGGCTCGAAAATTCGAATTCATCCAATGGGAAAAGACGATGGAAACGTTTACGAAGCGTAGCGTGTGTCCAGGCCAATAGACGATGTTACACGGACGAGAGTGCTGCAGCGAGGAACATCGGTGGTCTCGCGTCGCCCCGTCGGTACATACACACCAACACACTCGCGCATCGGTGCCTTGTGTGTATAGTACGCTCGCTCGGACTTGGACGCCAGAATAAAAGCGAGGAGCAACGAGAACGGCGGCTCAGATCAGTACAGGATCGTAACACGTTCAATATTCTGTCAAGTGCGCGGAAGGATCGTTTATACATATATCCGACAAGAAAATATATAATCGAAATTTTCCAAAAGTTCGTTTATTTCGAATTTCCGACGTATAGTTGCGGTGTTATCGACGAGTGAAGTTCGTGCCGGTTGAACGCGAGGAGAACAAGAAACAAAACACGGTAAGTACCGACGAATTAATTTCGAGTGACACGAAAGGGCGTAACGGTCGACGAATCGAACTCGATTAAACGTTCGTTCGAATGCAAAATCAAGTGACTTTTTTTTTTTTTTGAAAACGCGATTTTATTTTTTTGTTTGGATACGTACTGTACGTAATTTTTTTTGTCAACGACGAGTTGAGAGTCACGCTGCGTAAGTCTCCTGCGACTAAACCGTACCGGGGAGCCATCTAGCTGCACAATTTACCGACAGGGGGTTGCTGCTGCTGCGCGACAATCGGCGCATGCGTAGAAAGACAGTTTTTTTTTTGCGGACATGATTTTTGTTTCGTATCGACAGAAAGAAGTATCTGTCAATTTTAAGAATTGTTATCGACGTTCGATCTCGTCGTATCGAGACGTTCGTATGAATCATTGATACTCCTCGTATATAATCTCTAGAGTCGCGATCGCGGTGTAAACAGTGTGGTACGATTTGTTTTCGTTTCTTTGTTCCGGTGTCCAGCGAACAAAGCTTTGCTTGTCCGCATAGACAGTTCCCCCTCGACTTCCCCCACTTTTCTTTATTTTTCGCTCATCGACGTTCGATGTTTCCTTTTTTTTTTTTTTTCTTTTCTTACGAACTCGCCAATAAAGGTATTACAACACTCGTTGCCATGGAACTGTTTGGGTCACTGACACACACACACATATACACAGGCTGCAAAATGGAATACCGGGAAACAATAAAGAGGGGAGTTACGATCGAGCGAACTATTTTTTTGTTCCCGTCGGTTTCTCGTTTTCTCCGTTCCGCCACTTTTGTCTCAATTCTTACTGCGCAGTTCGCGAACGAAAATACACGCTTCTCTCGTACGAATATTCGAACGCAAAAGTATTGAACTATAAAATTGAAAATATCTTTTGTTTTTTTTTTTTTTTTTTTTTCTTATTTATGAAAATAAAGTCTCGTTATTTTCAGAGTGTAATCAAGATGGCTACCGCGACCGATACCCCTGTCATCAACGAGAGTGAGTATCGTTAAGCTAAACGCGCGAATACGTCGAAAAGTACGTCGTTTGCCAGAACCAATGGGAAACGGAAAACAAAGAGTCGAGCGAGCTGCAGTTTTCAGGACAACGAACTGAAGTTTGTCACGAATTACTCGTAATGAAAAAAAATAAATAAAAATAAACGGATAATGTAACGAATGTTATTTTCACTCACAGGAAACACGTAGACCGTAAAGGCGATCGATATCTTTGGATAAATAATTAATCTCGACGAAAATTGATACGCTATGAGTATTGGAAAAAAAATACTTGCAGGATTTTCTAATATTAAATTATTCTCTGGTTATCGACAGAGATATAAACCCATCGTTCTTTCTCGACACGAATATTTGACAAAATGTCTCCAATGGAAAAATATAATTTGTCCAAAGGACAAAGACCTTGCAGGAAGTGCAGTTTCGAATAGCCAGACAATAATGGGCGATTATAGAGGGTTGGGGTTGTGGAGTGGGGGGAAGGGAAAGAGTTTGAGGGAAGACACACCTAACTTGCCAAAAGCAATCAAGCCTCGCATGGTTTGACAGAGTCGATGAACGTGTGTGTGTGTGTGTGTGTGTGTGCGTGTGCATAAAATAAATAAAGCACGAGCCGAAACGAAAATCGACTCGTTCGACCAAGTTAATGCGAGAAATCCGATAGCGGAAGTTCCGAACGGTTTATTGGCCGAGACAAATTTGAGTGATCGTAAACCTATGAGAGAGGGAGCTGAAACAAAAAAAATCATACGAAGAGGAGAGCACGATTTTCTCTCTCTCTCTCCCCTTCTCGGCTCTCTCCTCTCTTCCCCAACTCCGGTCGCGCTCTCTTCGTACCGTCGGACAACTTCTGTACAAAAAGGACCTGGCATGAGATACGGGGTCAGAGCCCTCTAACCGTGTCCTCGGCGCTCTCTGCAACTTCGCGCGAGGTGGCAACTGCGGCATGGCCTGGGATGACTGCAGTGGCCCGAGCAGTGGTTCTCAATGCGCGCTTGTTTTCTCGCCATTTTTATCCAAATTCTCTTATCTCTTTCAATTAAAAACGAAGATATTGTTATCGTTTATTTTGTATAGGATTTTTTAAACAAATATTTTGTAAATAATGACGAGACGATTGGACTTTAAATTCTTGTTAATTAATTAAATCGAGACAATTATTGAATTTAATTTTAAGTAACTAAAAACTCAAAAATTAATTTTTCACGTAGCTTTCTTCTTTTTCATCTCGCTCCTACTTCGATGCATAAATATTCTCACGAATTATCCGATATTTAATAAAAACAAAATTCAATTCCGATAAATAAAACAAATTAAGAATTATCATTTAAAAAAAAAACATCTCGTTCTCTTCCCTATTTTTTTATTTATCTTCCCATTGAAGACAAGAGTTTCACAATTCTGTTTCCAGTCAGTCTGGACGACTTTACAATTGGACTTTAAATTCCTGTTAATTAATTAAATCGAGACAATTATTGAATTTAATTTTAAGTAACGAAAAACTCAAAAATTAATTTTTCACTTAGCTTTCTTCTTTTTCTTCTCGCTCCTTCTTCGATGCATAAATATGCTCACGAATTATCCGATATTTAATAAAAACAAAATTCAATTCCGATAAATAAGATAAATTAAGAATTAACATTAAAAAAAAATATTTCATTTCCTTCGCCATTTTTTTTATTTATCTTTGCATTGAAGACAAGAGTTTCACAATTCTGTTTCCAGTCAGCCTGGACGATTTTACAATTGGACTTTAAATTCCTGTTAATTAATTAAATTAAGACAATAATTGAATTAACTTTAAATAACGAAAAACTAAAAAATTAATTTTTCACGTAACTTTCTTCTTTTTCATCTCGCTCCTTCTTCGATGCATAAATATTCTCACGAATTATCCGATATTTAATAAAAACAAAATTCAATTCCGATAAATAAAACAAATTAAGAATTATCATTTAAAAAAAAATATTTCGTTCCCTTCGCTATTTTGTTTAATTATCTTCCCATTGAAGACAAGAGTTTCATAATTCTGTTTCCAGTCAGCTTGGACGATTTTACAATCTCCATGTCCGTACAAAATGTTACTTAATTTTCTGCTCAATATTCTTTTAAAATTTACAAGTACTTCAAACGACACGAAGATGTCGCTGACAACCGCGAGGACCTTTCGGATGGAGGAGAGAACTTGGAGAAGCCATTGTCGATCGCGGTTCACCTTGTTCGACCGACGATACAAAGAGGGAAAAAGAAGAGTGGCTCGCACAAAACCCAGGCCGAGTTCTGCGTGGGGTAACTCGATTCTCTCTTTCCCTTTCTCTCTCTCTCTCTCTCAGCCATATTCGTTGTGAAGTAAATATCTCGCTGGTTTTCTTGCGACGCAGACGGTAAAACCGAGCATCGTGGATTCTCGTGCGACGGTCCGAGAGACGCCAGAGCGTTGATTCTCAAGACACACTCGAGTTTTCGACCACATGGCCAACTCCAACAGAAACATCCTTCCTCGTTTTTTTGTTATTATTATCTTGATTTATTTATTTTTTTCTTATCTTTTCTAGTTTCCTTTTTCGAGGAGGAACGATGAAACTCATCGACTGCCTTTTTTCCTCTCTCGCTGTTGCCTGGCCTTCTTTTTTATACGTTGCTGCTGGTGGATAATTGAATTGAAAAGGCTGCGATGAAACCTGATTTCCTGGTACGACGCTGATACCTTTCCCAGGTTTCTATTTACGTGTCTCTTTGTGGTATACGTATATAGGTTTGTGCAGCAGAGAGAATATGGTTGGCTCAATGGTAAATGGCAATTGTCGATTGTCCCACTTTGTAACGGAGGAAAACTAGCTTACGTTTCCTACGTTTTCTCACTTTCTCGAACAATGAGAGAACGCCATGGACAAGTTTGTCTAGAGTCTTTTCTCTCGTATCCCTATGGTCCAAGTAGTGATAGCGTCGAAGAGGGCTACTTCCACAGGTTTTGGAAGTTATTTGTATGTAACTTTTGTTTAGTATCCTAAATCCTAATTTGTTTTTGGTCCAATACAAGAATGTGTTCTTTGGCTATGAAATGTATAAGAAAATCAAGCTTTCCCACCCCCTCGAGTATTTTTTATAGAGTTTTTAAGGTAGTCCTATCGTTACAGCGTTTCCGTTAGATTTCACTGAAAATTTGCAGAAATGTTCTTTGATGTTGTATGTATATGTGTGTAAAATTTCAGGGGCCTTTATCGACTCAAAAATCACGATATTTATTCTTGAAAATCGTCATTTTTTGCAATTTCCCTTAACACGTTTCCTGCAGCGTGGGACGTATGCGCCCCACGCTGAACTTTCCGTTCAAGCCATTTGTGTATTATCATTGTACAATGAAGAATTTAGAGAAATAATTCCTAGAAAAATAAATTTATTGGTTTGTTGTGTTATGCATGTTAAACTATATACAACCTTTCCTTGATAGTTATGATTTTTTCACAATTTTAATCATTGTAAAACATACGCCAGAAACAAAATACTACAACTGTGAAGCGTGGGGCGCATACGCCCCACGCGGCTTGAACGGAAAGTCTTCTAAAAACGGTCTGGCAGGTTAAGAGCTCGTGTTAATTAACGCAACATTATACAACGAGCATCTCGATCATTTGATCGATGAAGCCTGTTGAAATTTTGCACACATTTTTATACGACATCGAAGAAGCTTCGATTAGTTTTTATAACAAATCTTATGGAAAACAAAAGTCATGATTTTGTTTATTATATAACAAATAAACTTTCCGTAGGATCAATTTGAATTTTGAGTATGTTGTTCTTTAGTCGATTTGTGACAACTTTTCTTAATGAACTTTAACGCTTGGTCCACTTTCAATGTGAGAAAAAACGGGAATACAATTTTAATCCCCCACCCAACGATAGGACTACCTTAACAATTGTCAAAGTACTCCAGGTATGGGGCTTCTTTCACAAGGCATTAAAATGCAATTTGTATCGAAGATTCAAAGCGTAGTAATGGTTACGTTTGATATCATTTTGATAACAAAGTTAATATTTTATGCATTCTACATAAAATTAAATGAAAAATAAAAAAAATTTTCCTATCAAGTTATCATCTTTATTAACCCTTTGCGCTCTAAGGACGCATATATGCGTCAGCTTATGCATCTGCGGACCACATAAGCTTGAAAATATTCAGGTCTCAAAGGGTTAATGAAACATATTATATAAAAATACAAAGTACCTAGGGTGCTATTATAGGCAATTAATCAGTCTTATTATTTTTATTGAGATCAGTCTTATATTAAAAGTCTCGCAACTTTTATATTATCAATCTTACATTATGTATTATTACTGAGATCAAAATCGAGTTTAACAACATTAAAATCAACTTTATAATAAACTGTAATAATTAATTGAAACCAATAGAAATATGTTGAAGGTAGTTCTATCGTTTTATCGTTTTCTTAAGATTTCATTGAAAATTTGGATATATCTTCTTTGATGTCATATGTACGTGTGTAATAATTTTCGGAAGATTTTACCACGCGGGAGTTGAGATATTTATTATTGAAAATCAGAATTTTCGGTAGTCTCTCATAAGAACGCGTGTTAAAAGTTGCATTTTCATCCATAAATATCTTGGCTTCTACTCGGTGAAGCATTCTAAAACTTTGCATACATTTTTGTGCAACATCAAAGAAGCTTTATTTAGTTTTTCAAAAAAACCTAAAGAAAAGAATTTTCGCAATTTTTGTAATTATACAGCAAGTACGTATTACCTTGGATGACCTTGAATTTGGAGTAACTTGTTCTTTAGTCAATTTGCAACAGTTTTTCTTTATTAACTTGAGCCCACAAACCATTTTGTATGTGATAAAAACTGAAAAATAATTTTTCGATTTTAATATCACGCGCCAAAAATTTTCCATCGGGCATAGAAAAATGTAATGGCGCTCTGTACGTCATGTGCCGAAAATTTTTGACTCGAAGCGCTGTTCACACAGTCAAAATATTCGTCAAACATTTTTTTAAATTTTTGTTTTTTGTCAAGGTTATTTATTTTTAGTAAATTAATGAGTAGCAGAAATGTATTGATCATTGAATTATTTCCCTTTCTATATTTTTAAAATAAAAAAAAAATTAATTTGTTTCTTATGCCATGTGTAACTGTTACCCCCACCACTCACTGATTCTGCACCGAGAATTCAATACTTTTTGTAATGATATCTACGAAACGGCATGGTCAATAATTTTTATAATTTACATGCATATTCTTTATGTATAATCCGGTCAGGGAATAGATTTTTAAGAAAATCTATAGAATAGTTTAGAAATGAAAAATTAAAATGTACCGTTTCCGTATGCTTCACATGTAAAATGCTAGTAAAGATAGCAAACTTTGAATTCAATTATCTCTAATCCTGGACGGTCAAACGTTTTAAATTTTTTTTTTGACATGATATCACTTTCACAAATACATGGTTAAATTTTTAAAAGAATGTATAGAATAGCATTTTGCGGTAGAAATACCTTAAAAAGAATTATTGTGTATTTTCGCACACCACAAATTCATAAGTAGGATTGGTCGCATGCGTTTAAGGTAGCTCTATCGTTACATTAAAATCGACAAATTATTTTTCAATTTTTCTCACATATAACATGGTTTGCGGGCTCGAGTTTATAAAGAAAAATTGTTGCAAATTGACTAAAGAACAACATACTCCAAATTCAATGTCATCCAAGGTAATATGTACTTGCTGTATAATTACAAAAATTGCGAAAATTCTTTTCTTTAGATTTTTTTGAAACCTAAAAGCTTCTTTGATGTTGCATTAAAATGTATGCAAAGTTTTAGAAGGCTTCACCGGGTAGAAGCCAAGATATTTCTGGATGAAAATGCAACTTTTAACACACGCTATTATGAGAGACTACCAAAAATTCTGATGTTCACCAATAAATATCTCAACTTCGGCGTGGTAAAACCTTCCAAAAATTATTACACACGTACATATGACATCAAAGAAGATATATCCAAATTTTCAACAAAATCTTAAGAAAACGATAAAACGATAGAACTACCTTAACGCTGTGTCAAAGTAGACCCAAAATCTGTCAAAGTTACCCGCAATGTCAAAGTTAGTCCTCTTTGACAATACTTTGAGAAATAACGAACAACGACGATTAACGGTAACCAAATATTTTAACAATTTCATGGTCGAATTTCTATCTTCTAATTATTTCTCTACGATTCGACTTTATTCTAGTATCGACCTGTGGATTAATTTTTGTATTTTTAGGCAGATCGAAAAAATGTGACCAATAATCGAGGGACGTAGAAGCCCCGAGAGGAATTCTTTCATTGACACGAGGGTGGCAAAAGTTCTACCGGAGTAATCGATAAGAGGGGTGAAGAAGAAGACACCCTTGAGAGAGGTTGAGAGAGAGAGAGAGGGGTGGGTTTCGCGAGATTTACGACAATTGCGTTTCCTCCAATAACCGTTGGAAGACTTTTGGCCGGTTCGCTTCTTGACCCACCCCTGAAAGACCTCGAGTTCTCCAAGGTGGTGGCGAAGAAGGGTGGATCTTCCTCACGTGGAAAATCACCGGGCCAATGGGAACACGAAATACAAAAATGAAGAAGACAGTTAATTTTCTGGAAAATGTTTCGTTACCGTCGTAACGCCCCAGCGAGGTTTAAAGCGTGTGTGCGAGGCCTCGAAACCTCTCGCGTCATGCTGTAACCGGAGGATCGAGTTCCGGTCTGCGCGTAGGGAAGAAGACCCTCCCTGGTTCTTCGTTTCTGTTGCCACGGAGTTTATGGGAAATTCCATTCCCTGGCTACTCTTCTCTTTCGCCTCTTTCTCTCTAGTTCTCTCATGTAACGTCGTTAATGCGATATCCTCGTTGAGAAGACCACGTAGCCCACCCCTAAATTGTAATAAATACGAAAGGGTTGTATGGAACACATACAAGAGGGACGAGTGAAAGAGAGAAAGGAAGATAGAGGAAAACGATATTTTGGACAATCGTTAATTATCCAGTCTCGACCGTCTCGACATCTCGCGACAAGTTGCTTAAGCGAGCTTTTTGTTTTTCCAACGTTTCTCTTTTTTCCTGGAACGTGAAGAAAAATGGCGATTTGGCCAAGGGCCAGAAAAATTGAGTTCTCGCTGGGGTAGGACGTAGAGAGTAAGGAGAAAGAGGGAAATCGTAAAGCAGGGGTGCGAAATCGAATGGGCGAAAGCTGTTAGGGAATAGTGGGAATAATTTTCCCTCGTTTCTCCAGCGATTGTCGTAATTCACTATACCGTACTATTTGCCAACGTAAATTTAGCCGAGTCTCGTAAGGGAGGGGATTGGAAACTCGGGAGCCACTTGCTAAAAGTCAATCGGTCGGAGTTCGCCATTCGTGTAATCCGATTATCCGCATTGTTCGAAAATTGCACGATGCTTTTCTCTCGCCGAACTTCTGCGCGTTCTGGATTCGTTGGTGTAGTGGGGAGGAGTGAAGGGGAGGAAGGGAGAAATCGTGACGTCGGTTTTGCACCACTTCGCGTAGATACGAGGGTCACATAGTACTCGACCTCTCGTCACTTCTGTTACCTCGGGGGTGCTATAGCGAGGTGCGCAAAAATTATACGTGGCTCGTTTCATCCAATCATAACGTTGTCTCGCTCGCTTCCGGACGAGATTAAAATTATTTATGAGAGAAAATTGTTTTTCTTTTTTTGGGGGTGGTTTTTGTAGCGTGGAGAGGGTAGGGGGTTGTATTAAAATTAAACGTGGCTTCCTTAATCGATTCACGTTGTCTCGATTGTTTCAGACGAGATGGAAGTTTTTTTTTAGAGAAAATAATTTGTTTGCAATTTTTTGGGGGTTGTTTTCTGTCCCTTGGAAAGGGAGGAAGTTGGACAAAAAGTATGCGTTGCTCATTTCATCAAATCATAGGTTTTTACGTTTGTTTCAGAGGAGAGTGAAATATTTTGTCAGAGAAAATTAAGTTTTTTATTTTTGGGGGTTGTTTTTGTACCTTGGAGAGGGTAGAAGGTTGCATTAAAAGTAAACGTGGCTTCCTTAATCGATTCACGTTGTCTCGATTGTTTCAGACGAGATGGAAGTTTTTTTTTAGAGAAAATAATTTGTTTGCAATTTTTTGGGGGTTGTTTTCTGTCCCTTGGAAAGGGAGGAAGTTGGACAAAAAGTATGCGTTGCTCATTTCATCAAATCATAGGTTTTTACGTTTGTTTCAGAGGAGAGTGAAATATTTTGTCAGAGAAAATTAAGTTTTTTATTTTTGGGGGTTGTTTTTGTACCTTGGAGAGGGTAGAAGGTTGCATTAAAAGTAAACGTGGTTTACTTAATCGATTCACGTTGTCTCGATTGTTTCAGACGAGATGGAAGTTTTTTTTCAGAGAAAATAATTTGCAATTTTTTGGGGGTTGTTTTCTGTCCCTTGGAAAGAAAGGAAGTTGGACAAAAAGTATGCGTTGCTCATTTCATCAAATCATAGGTTTTTTTCGTTTGTTTCAGAGATGACCGACATATTTTCTCAGAGAAAATTTATGTTTTTATTTTTGGGGGTTGCTTTCGCCCCTAGAAGAGGGTGAGAATTGCGCGAAATTGTACGTGACTTATTTCACCGAATCATATTATAGACTTTCTTATTTCTTAGACAAGACTAGAATATTTTTCGTTATGGGGGATGTTTTCACCCCCTCGAGAAGAGGTGCAAAGGGAAGAGGGGCTTTGCGTGACTCATTGCACTGACGCATACGTGAAGTTCCTATTACAGGCGAGATTTTCCAAAAAAAAGTATATTTTGCCATCGAGGGTAGTTTTCACCCCCTCACAATAATTCATTCACTAAAACGTCTAAACGTCCTTTTTTCTCTTCACCACGCTTAAAACATCCAAATCCCAAAGTCTCACCAACTATTTGTAAAATTACAATTTATAGAAATCATAAATCTCTTTTAGCAACCCCTACCCCAATTTAATTTTCAAAACGACCCCCTTTCTAAAAAATCGCACCACTCTCCCCATTTTTTCTCGCCATCTACAAAATTCGTATAAACTAAATAAATTTTGTTCCAAGTGTAAGAAGGTAAAACGTCGCAAAAAAAGGAAGAACAATAACAAGTAAAAACAAACATACTTAGGGGTAGGCGAAGGGTGCAAAAAGGCAAACCCCAAAGTCTCACTAACTATTTTCAAACTCCCAATTTATAAAAAATCAAAATTCCCTTTTCTCCATCCCCATCCCAATATAATTTCCAAACCCACCCCTTTCTACAAAATTCCACCACCCACCCCATTTCTCTCACCATTTACAAAATCCCTGTAAACAAAATAAATTTCGTTCTAGGTGTAAGAATCTAAACCGTCCCAAAAAAAGGAAGAACAATAACAAGTAAAAACAAACATACTTAGAGGTAGGCGAAGGGTGCAAAAAGGCAAACCCCAAAGTCTCACTAACTATTTTCAAACTCCCAATTTATAAAAAATCAAAATTCCCTTTTCTCCACCCCCACCCCAATATAATTTCCAAACCCCCCCTTTCTACAAAATCCCACCACCCACCCCATTTCCCTCACCATTTACAAAATCCCTGTAAACAAAATAAATTTCCTTCTAGGTGTAAGAATCTAAACCGTCGCAAAAAAACCAAGAACAATAAGAACTAAAAACACGAAGAAAAAAGAACGTACGGTGGGGGTAGGAGAAGGGTGCAAAAGGCAACCCGACGCCGACGACGTCGACGCCGACGTTCTGCCACTAGGAGGAAGAGGAAGAGGAAAAGAGGAGAAAGAGAGAGAGAGAGTGTACACGTTACCGGATCGACGACTAGGAGGGGTTGGTTCGTACGGAGGGTGTTTCGCGGGTGGAGGAGGGTTGATATTGAGCGACGCCAGGCGTCCTGGCGCACATCGTCGTGTACGAATCAGTCGGCCTCCAGCCACCGCCCCAGATACTAGTTACACTTTATACCTTCGTCTCACTCTCGCTAAATTAAAACTGACTCAACCAAGGAAATTCAACGCACACACCCCTAACGAAAAAAAAAAAAAAATACGTATATATACATATAGATATATATATATAAATACACACACATATATATACGTATATATAGATATATCTATATAAACAAATTACGTATACGTATATATAGATATTTTTTTCGCCAGTCGAGGGAACTTTGTTGAAATCCTCCGCTCGAGGAGCGATTCTCGTTTCATCCCCTTGGCCAGTGTTCTCGCGTTAGTCGTCCTTACAATCGCGTACGAACGACAAGGACTCGAGCCAAATTATCGTTTCTTCTTTCGGCGCGTTTCGCGATTATCGTCGAAAGAACAAAATTAATTAAAAAAAAAAACAGAATTTATATAAATCGACATTAAAATTCGAAGGAAAAAATCGTGAACGAGGGAAAGTAAGGAAAAAGTGCGTCGAATTATAGCGAGAAAAATCGAGTGATCGCAAAGAGAAAAGGAATAAATTGGAAAAATTAATAAAGAAGAAATCGATTTTATTTAGATCTAAAAATGTTGATCGATCTCGTACGCGATTCCGTGCTGCAGTGCTTCTGTCATAGCTGCAAAGCTCCCTACGGCCTCGTAGGTAAGTCTCCAGGGAGAATAAACACGAGAAGGGGGGAAATAAGAAATTGAGAGAAAAAAGAATAAAGAAAAGAACTTTTTTTTTATCTTCGCGCGACCTCTTCGACCTCTTCTCTGCGTCGTGACCTTCCCACTTTGCGCGGACCTTTTTTTTTTTTATTCTTTTTTCTCCCACGCTATCCGATCCTTCTCTCTCACCTGCGTTCCCCGGGTCTGACTTTTTTTTTAGCCGATTTCTTCTTCTTTTTTTTCGTCGCATCGGTATCGATCGTTTAAATCGAAAGACTTCTCTTTTTTTTCCTAGGGGTAGTTTTTTTTATCGAAGAGCAAGAGGGAGGAAATTGAATGTTAACGTTGATAGAACGTCTTTGATTAATTTCTAAGAAGAAGGGGTTGATCCTTTACACGAGAATCCTCTTTGTTCCTCGATTCTTCCTTCTTTCTCTTTTTTAGTTCCCTTTTTTTTTTTACTTTCGTGGCTTGGGCACGAAGCGAAATGTACATTTTCTTCTCGTGCACGTATATTTTTAACACCGCAGGCAACCCCGTGGTTGTTCGAGCTGGTCGATACAAACCGTACGTACCTATACTCGGGACGAAAGAGAGAGAGAGAGAGAGAGAGAGGGAGAGAGAACCGGCATCGCATTATCCTGACTCGACTACCGGGGGTCACCTGCATTTCGATCAATTTCTCAACGTCCATCGTTCGGACTCTCCTCCATTTTTCATTCAAATTTAATCAACGAAGTTAATTTTTTGTATTATCGATCGAAGTTTTTGTTTGGAAAAAATCGTTACTGAAAATTGGGAGGAAGAAAAATCATAATTTGTGTCGATTTTTATTCATTTTTATATTTTATTCATTAATTGGGGGTAAGAAAAAACAGATTCATCTCGATTTTTATTCAAATTTGAGCAACGAAGTTCATTTTTGTGTTACCGATCGGACTTTTAGTTTGGAAAAAAAAAAATTGTTGATAAGAATTTAAGGGATGAAAAAATTATCGTAGTTGAGTTGGGGTTGGATTTTTAATTTTTTATGTAGCTGTTATTTAAGGGAGAATATTAATAGTTCGACCTTTTTGATCTTCGTACGACCTTGCGATTTTCACAGTATGCAAACCGTTCGGCACGGAACGACGGCTTCATCGATTTCCCACGGGCATCGCGTGCTACACGATGTTGCTGGCGCATCGAAAATCCTTCCGGCAATCTCGATTTTATTATTTTTTGTTATTTTCTTCCTTTTTTCTTATGGGAATTTAATTAATCGCTAAGATATCGAACGATGGACGAGTAGGGTTGAGAAGGGGATGATGTAAGGGTGGAAAGGTTACACGACCCTAAGGACCTTGCAAAAAAATCATTCGTCCTTTCCAAGGATATTCTTTCTTAGTTACATTTTTTTCATACAATTTTTATTTTTGATATTGGAACAAGGGGTAGTTTGGGGGTTGAAACGTGTTGCCACGCACGTGCTCGTTGACGAAAAACCGGCATCCCCCGTTTTACGTGGGTGCGGCTCAACAAGATGGCCACACGCACATGCCGGTATCCCAGCACCATCGTGGTCGATTGGTTCGGTGCATTGAACATTTTTTCTTTTCGCGATATTTCGTTGAACCCGGATCGAATCCCCGTCCTTCGATTTTTTTTTTTTTTTTTTTTTTTTTTTTCACGAATCTGATTTTCTTTTTTCTAATCTTTTTTTCTCTCTCGTTCTCAATGAGAGACACTCGAATGGCTTTGACGATTTCTTTTCTCTCTTGATAAAATTTAACAAAACGCAGCTGGACAACGGAGGGGCACTGCTCCCATGAAGAAACCAAGCGGCAAGGGAAAGCCGCGAACCAAACAGCCAAAGAAAGTCAAATTCATCAGTGAGTAACGATCTTGCCGATTTTTTTGGTTTGTTTTTTGATCGAGAGATGAAAATTTTTTCATTTGGATTTAAGAATTAACAATAAAGAGGAAAGTGCAGCTCGCTCGGTTCTCTGTAAATATTATTTAAGATAAATGTATTTAGATAAGGATTGTATTAAATTTTTATTTGTTTCAAGGATCAAGAAATTTTTATTTTTAGCAAAGATTTCATTTTTCCTCGTTGCTAGAGAAACAAAAGCGATTTTTCCATTTTTATTCGTGGAACAAAAATTAATTCACCGGTAAACGAAACTCGATTATTTTTATCGCCAATTTTGATAAAACAAGGAAAAACGATTTTTTTTTCTACGTTATCGTCGAGAAATTATTAATCCTCGATAATAAACTTTTTATTTTCAGCCTTGAATTATTTTCAGCCTTAAGAAATCAAATCTCAAAAAAAAAAAATCAATTTTTCCTCATCCAGCAAAAAAGCATAATTCACAATAATAATAAATTCTTTATTTTCAACATTGACAAAAAATCAATTTTTCATTATCCTTCAAAAAAGCATAATTCCCAATAATAATAAATTCTTTATTTTCAGCATATAAAAAAAACCCAAATCTCAAAAAAGAAACAATCGAATTGTCTTTCCCTTAAAACAAAAAATAATTACAATCCACAATAATAAATTCTTTATTTTCAGCCCTTCAAAAAAAAAAAGAACAAAAATCGCACAACGAGAAAACAAAATAATTTTCACGTATCGTCCCTCAACGATCGATACGAACGTACGTGTTATCATCGACATTTTTTCACTACGATACAGGTTTTCTGCCAAGGTGCATTACCCTCGACGTTATCCGCAATATGTTCGACCGAGGTGAATTATACATCGGCAGGTACGACGAGAAGGGTGGGGGGGGAGGGGGCAAATAGTCAGTCGGGGGTGGTTGCACATAAGGGAGGAGGACGTGTTACAGGGTAGACGATAGTTGCGAGGAATCGCACTAGGGGTAGGCTCGGATAAGGGTGAGAGGGGGTGAAATAGGAATAGGGGTTGAAGAGGGGTTGAAGAGGCGGTACGCGATGCCGCGAGGGTGCGTGTGCCGACTGTAGACGTCGCGGCGCCTAGAGACAATCGTTCCGTCGCCAGATCGATCTTTCCTTTTCGCGGCTGACTCATATCCCACCCTCGTGGCTCACTGTGTAACTGTACACATATATATTTTCTTAGATATATATATATATATATATGTGTACGTTACCCTCGGATCCAATCTTGTCTCATTAGCCCAACGACAGCAAGAAGGAACAAGATCTGTAAGAAAAGCGAAGAGGGAAGTAAACTTCCCAACTGGTAAGGGGGGAGGAACTCGATTACATTATTGGCCTGGTGATACAAGAACTTCCGGTGATAACGGATATCGAAGATGGATTCGTAGATACGATCTTTGATTGGGTGGCAGTCGGTCGATCGAAAGCTTTTTTCGATTGGATTTAATGGGAGTTATTTCTGGTAATCGTAGGAAGGAAGTCGAGCTGGATTAATTAGTGGATGAGGGAAGCAATTTTGGGAAGGGAGGTTATTTTGTTGGAGGGTGATAAGGCCTGGGATATGGGACGTAGATGTTTTTTTTATATTTGAAGAATATTTGTTTTGGCAGTTATTGTTATTTGGGAAAAATTGATTTTTTGGGTAGATAATTTGGGGAGGAATGTGAAGAGTTGCATAGATAAGGGTTTGGGCGAATTATAGGAAATATTTATGGGAAATATTGAAAGAGTAATAGGATTTCAAATAGTCGATTAGAATTATTATTTATCTTTCTGATAAGAATTTTGAAATTATCATGAATATGTGGTTTGAAAATTGATTGGGCAATCCATCGACCTTGGATTAATTAGTGGATGAGGGAAGCAATTTTGAGAAGGAAGGTTATTTTGTTGGAGAGCGATAAGGCGTGGGATATGGGACGTAGAATTCTTTTTTTATATTTGGAGAATATTTGTTTTGGTAGTTATTGTTATTTGGGAAAAATTGATTATTTGGGTAGATAAATTGGGGAGGAATTTGAAGAGTTGCGTAGATAAGGGTTTGGGCGAATTATAGGAAATATTTATGGGAGATATTGAAAGGGTAATTATTATTTATCTTTCTGATAAGGATGTTGAAATTCTCATGAATATATAGTTTGAAATTTGATTGGGCAATCCATCGACCTTGATCAATATTACAATTTTATTGTAGTGAATAATTTTTATCAATTTTATGAATTTATTTTTAAGAATTGTATATTAAATTATCAATTTTGTCTATGAGAAGAGTGATGTAATTATTTTTTGGAATTTTCATGTCCTTATTTGTATTATTTAGAGAATTGTAATTATGTTTCAATTAATTAAATATTTTTAACATTTTCAACAGCCACGGAAATTCGATGCCAGGAGAAGTCAAAGGGTGGACTATGCTACGAGGTGATTTTGGCAGAGCCAACCGTGCCAAAGCGCGCTCCATCACCGCCCCAGGCCAGCCCGTCTCAAGAGTCGGCTATCGAGGATAAGCTCAAAGCTGCCGAGGAGAGAAGACTCTCGTTGGAGGCGCACAAGCTTGCTTCGCTCGCAGCGAAACTCAGCAAGATCGAGGAAGTCTCTCGTAAGAAGGATGAGCTCAGTTCAGCTTTCATCACGGCCACTCGGGAGTCGCTAGACGCGAAGATGAACAACACCGAGGAGAAACGAGAGGCTCATATCGCCGAGCTCAAGAGCAAGCTGAAGGATCATGTAAGCTTGGCACACAAGATTATGTCGAAGGATGAAAAACGAGACTTTCCAGAATTTTTCTTTCACAAAGAAACTACAATTTTCTCTAATTAAAACTCAAGAACAAATTCAAGAAGTGAAACACAAATACTTGTATCTTCCAATTGGAACAATTTTTATCCTCGAGAGTCTTAGATATTTTTGTTTTCCTAATACAATTTTGTTGATAGAAATTATAACATTATTTTTTCTTTTATTAGTTGGAGAGCGTGGAGAAGACTCGCCAGAATCTGGAACAGCAGACCAAAGAGGTTCGCACTGCCGTCGAGGAGAAACTGAAGACTGCCGCAGCTCAGCGTGACGAGAACATCAAGAAGATGCTGGATCGTCTCAAGGAGCATGTTAGTTTTGTATTTTTGTCTCAGAAAACTCGTTCGTTTTCTTAAGTTTCTTTTTCATCGTTCGAGTCGATGTAAAAAAAAACGAGAGTCGTACTGGAACTGTGTCTGACTTTCACGAACTCGATTTTCCAGGAGGATCAAGTTACCCGAGTACGTCAGGGAATGACGGAACGGGTACAGCAATTGGAGTCGCAAATTCAGGGAAAACTGGATCAGGCACGCGAGCGACGAGAGATGATGGAACGCGAGCAGAAGGAAAAGCTTCGCAATCATGTAAGCTGTTTGTTTTCTATCTTCTTCAATATTCGATATTCTCGTTTTATCTCGTGACAATTTGTTCGTCGAATGATAAAGAAAATGAATTAAACGTATATTCTTGATATCGTCTCGCTCAGAACACAGTGAAGATTGCGAAAGTTCGCGAGACACGTGCGATGAGGGAACTTGAGACGAAAAAGTTTGAGATCGACATGAAGGCGTCGATCGCCGAAGTGAATCGAGAACGGGAGATTCAACGTCGTATCCAGGCTATTCGTCAACAAGTAATTCACTTCGATCAATTACCCAATTGGCTTCGATCCAACCACGCACAATTTTTCTCTTTTGTTCCTTTGGTCGATTCCGTTCGTACCCAACGATTTGTCTTTTTCAATTGTAATTTTGTCAGGAAATATTTTCTTTTTGTTACAGCGCAGTCTTCTTTTTTTCCCAGCACAATTTAGTTTTAATTTGCAATCGTTTCGCTGGATTCGAGGAGGTACAACTATCGGGATTAATCCAATCTACTGAGCCAATGATTTGTTTTTCTTAAGAAATACAAACTGCAGCTTTCCAAAAGAAATTTCTATTATGAGTAATTTTTGTTGCTTCGAATTGTTTTCTTCCAGTTTTGTAATTCGCACAATGAAGTTACGAATTATTCTAAACTATGTTTGCATTCTAAACTTTATAAAAATGAATGTTTGAGAACAAGAATCAAACTCAAAAGAATTATTGTTCAGATATTTCTACACGCTTTAATTGCAGAAAATAGTTGAACCTTCTGAAGTTTTCGCATAGCTTGATTGATCTATATTATTAGTTCCTTAGTCGTTGTGAAAATGATATTGTGATTTAGAAACTAACCGACCAAATTTGTTCTTTCTCTTTTCATGAACGCTGAACGAAAACAAGGAGAGGCGCGCCGAGCTGGTAAGGCAGAACAGAGCGCTCTTGGTCGGCCAAAAGATCAACACAGCGATCGACGATGAGGAGAGTGCCTTGCCCGTGGAGAAGGAGACCTCGAGCTCCGGTTAGGTACACCAGACTAAATTTGGATATCCTTCTATCAATCGCTGAAGAAAGAATGAAAGGACACAAAACAAAAGAACAAGGAACAAACCACGAAACTAAGAAAAAGGCCCTCAAAACTTCCATCAACGCTCGGTCATGGACAAG
This sequence comes from Netelia melanura, assembly GCA_964007305.1. Classification (NCBI taxonomy): domain Eukaryota; kingdom Metazoa; phylum Arthropoda; class Insecta; order Hymenoptera; family Ichneumonidae; genus Netelia; species Netelia melanura. Next base: position 4,889,646 of record OZ023258.1, read on the forward strand.
ACGGTACGTCTCCACGGTTGCAACTACCCAAGACACCGAAGAGAGAGAAGGAACTATGCGAAGAGAAAGAATCAACGAGGGACAGGAAAAAGAAAAACGAAAACAAAGAAGAAAACAAGATTAACGATTCGTCGATGGCAGAGAAAAATTGGGGGATGCACTCGATTAACGCGAAGGAAAAAAACCAAAAGACACACACACAAATCTTCAGATTTTGCTTCGTCCGCCTTTCTTTTCCGTTGATCACGAGAAAAACGACGAGATATACGAGGAGGAATTTTTTATCACCGCGGTTAAAAAGAGCGAAGTCGATGCGAGATTTGCGAAGAATTTACGACGAAAAAAAAAACAAAAAGATATTCGAGAAACGCCGCTGTTGGTCCGAGTGGTGTTTATCTTCGTAATCTTCGTTTCCAATTTTCAATTCTTTTCATCGTACACGACAAGTAGTATCGAGCTCTTACTATATAATTTAGGGACTTCGTTTACGTACGACCCAACGAATATTATTGTTTTGTTCCCCGGTCCTTGTACTTTTCTCTTTTCGCTCGTAAGTCAAAAATACGTGTTCGTTATTCGTTTCGATAATGTAATCCTGCCATGTAAACGCGTCGTACAATTCCTGCATACGTGCGTTACTCAGAATCTTAAACAATTTCCTAGTTCATCCGCTTACGAACTTTCTTTCTTTTCGTTCTAGTAAATTTAAGAAGAAAATCACAAAAAAATAATGAAAAAAATAACAGAAAGAAGACAAAATAATAATTTTGTTTCATCTTTAAATAAAAAATTACGAATATCGATTAATCAAACGGTCGATACGGTTGGCTTCGATGGCGAAGATTTAACGCGAGAAGAACGAGCAAACATAAAGAGAGAAAAAAAAAAAAGCAAGAAGGAAAACAAAAATTGCAAAGTAAACTCGCCAACGCGAAATTGCCGCGAAGAATGTGAAAATACAAACGACCACTCGTGATCCAACAAGCCGGTAATATCAATCTCTGCAAAAAAAACAAAAATTGACGATTTACAATTTCGTCGTTCGAGAACTTCAGCGTCGAATTCTTCGCGGCAAATTCTCACGATCCCTTGTCCCAGTTCCCTTGACCCTTCGACCCATTCCCACGCGCTCCGTTCATTTATAGAGAATAGAGTTGGATAATCCGATTATCGTCGCTACGATTAAAACAAATAAACAAAGAAAAAAAAAAAACAAAACAAAAAAAAAAATAACGTAACGAAGTAAACGAGATTTTGTGCGCGCGTTGGCTAAGTATCTCCGTCGTGTATTGTGCATAACGAAAGTTTTTGCGCGCACTCTTGGGCCGATACTCGTTCACCGCGCGAAAATCACGTGCGATATTATATGTAATAGTGCTTTATACAGTTTATACTAAGCTTCGAAAAGTTGGAAAGAGAAAAAAGAAAAGAAGAGAAATCATTTTGTACTCGATCATTGCAATATTACTGCGCTAACCGAAGATAAAAAAAATGATGATACATTAACAAGAAACAAAAAACAAAAAAAGAAGAAAAAAAAAAAAAAAAAACAATACGTAGTCTAAATGAGTATAATAATATTGATGCTTCTGTGATGACTTCACCTATTTGTCGAAATGTCTAATAAACGAGAGAAAACGAAACGAGAAAATGGAAGAAAAAAAAAACAAAAAAAAAAAAAATCTCAAGAAATAATAAAAAAAATATTTAAAAAAATAAGACAAATTTTAGCGGAGAGTAAACTCGAAAAAGGAAAAAGGAAAACTGCGTGCGATTGCGTACTTGGCGTGCCCGGAGGCCTACTACGATATTTACATAGAGAACAACAAAATAAACACACACACACACACACACACAAGGATACACTAAATTCTTTTTGTTTTTTTTTTGTTTTGTTAATTTCGTATCAATAATGGGTAAACAAATGTAATTGTTAATCGAAAGAAAAGAGACGTTCGAACGCGTATTATTGTTTTAATTTTAATGATTTCTTTTTTCTATCGCGCACAAACCAACACGTGTTTATTATTCTCGCTCTAATTCTTTCCACGTAACGAATAAAAATCGTTCGTTTTTTTTTTTTGTTCATTGTAAAACGGACAAACGAGGAAGAAATACCAAGTGACTAATTCTCGTCGAGAGTCACGATGGGCAAAGAAAATCTGTTGAAACCGTACATATGGGTACGAACAATCCCAGAGGGTCTTGAAACAATTCCAGAGAATAAAAGGAAATTAAGAAATAAGACAAAAAATCCCAATAATACACTAAAACTTATAGATACAAATTTTTATGAGAAATACCGAATCGCACGAGTTCTTAAAAAAAAAAAAAATGCTATCAATTCGTATGGATTATATTTCAATGGAAGAACAAAAGAAACGAGCGTGTCTTGTACAATTGGGCGTTCTCTGGATCGTTTTGGAATTTTTGTTTGTTTTTGTTACATTGAAGAAATGAAATTATTAGCTCGCTCGTGGAAATTCAATGATTGGACGATTTCCCAGATGAACGATGGAGTGAGATCAACGTGCTCGGTTACATTCGTTGTCGTTAGTTTTGTTTTCCTTCTTTTTGTCCATTTGTTTTCTTGTAATAATGTCGAGATGGACGATACGGTAATGGAATAAGTCTATTTTTGCATAATTGTAGTGATCTTTTGGCCGAGGAGAGTAATATTGGACTCTCACATTGACTTTGTAACCCTGGTGCCCAACGTATGTATGCTATGGTTGTCCTTTATCGCCTTATGTTTAAAATATAAACAATATATGAATATATATATTATTATAGTAAGAGAGAAAGAGATTTTCACGCGATGACTTTAAGAACAAAACAAAACAAAAAAACGATATGGTTGCATTGTATGTATGGTTTATCTGCGAGCTTTGGTATAGTATATCTAAAGAAAAACAAGAAGAAAAATGAAAAAAAAAAAAGAATACAAAAAAAATTAAGAAATCTTTGGAACGAACAAGTGGAGCGACGGGAAGCGTTCGACGCGAGGAAATATATGCAAATAAATATTAAATACACGTTCATACAAAATGATTTATCGTAGCTTAGAAAAGCCTTTGTTCCTCCCTATCGCTTTAACATTTTTCAAAGCTAAATCTCGTGGGTTACAATGGAACAGTAAATAACGAAGAAAATGAGAATTGAAGTTAAACGCTTCTAAGGATGTTCAAGAATTGTTTTCGACGGTAAAAAGTATCATCTAATAGGCGAGATCTTGGAATTTCCATGTGGAATTATGTTGTTTTTTTTATAACGTCGTTGTGAATCATTGTTTGTCGATGCGGTTTGTTATTTTAATTGTTTGAATTTTTATGTGCTTGTCATGCTCGTGGGATTCATCGATGATCGAGTAGCCCGCGGTCGGTAAGTTAGATTTCGATAATCCTAAATGGTACGTCGTATTATTTCCAGAAAAACAAATATTTTTTTCCCTCGTGATTTTTGTTGAATATCTGAAAAAAAAGAGAATAATTAAAAAATTGTTGATAAATTTTAAGAATTGAATTAAAAGACTTACGGCTTACTCCGGTCGACTATGTACGGCCCTGGAAGACGCGATGACGTCAGAACTCGTAGAATGGCCGCAAGCCAAAGGCTAAACGGAACGAGAAGCGAGCGTGAGACAGAGAGAGAGAGAGATAGAGAGAACGAACGTGCGTGTATGTGTATGCGGAGGCTTTCTGTTGCCCGTAGAACGTAGATGGCAAATGGCTGCCGTACGGTCGTAATACGAAAAATAATGCGCAGAAGACTCGTGATACGTAAATACAAACCGTGTGTTAAACAATACGTAACGTTATGTTGCTGAAGGACCGGCTTTTGATGAAAAAGCGCCGAAGGCATCATGGGAAAAACTCTAAAGCCACGGCCGGTAAGTGAACGAGCAACACGCACGATTCCATACCTCTATTATACATCTCGGCTTCTCGTGTAAGCGACGTATACGCGATGAAAAAGTTCACGATGCTTCACGTAGCAGTCGACGAGATAGCCCTGCGTGAACGTATCTTCGGTTCGTACCCAACTTTTATGCGCGACTTATCGCTTGCCACAATATCAACACAATATGGCCGACCGACACTTTTTTTCATCGTGCCAAGACGTTCCCAGCAAAAATAAAAAAACAAAACCTCATCTCGGACACACTGAAAGGGGTAATAGGCTGAACTTTTAGCCCCAATTGCGATACGTACGACTTGTTTGACAATAGACGAGAGAAACACGAAAAAGGATGATAGTGCGCGAGTTGGTCGTGAGGGGCGCGGGGTAAGGGGCATGCGCGCGCAGCAACAGCTGCAAAATCGATATCTCTCTCTCTCTCTCTCGTTTTTAAATATACATAATGTATGTATATACGCGTATACGTGCCATGTGTTCGATGAAAAATTCTTTCGAAGTAACAGGTAGCGAGTGTGAGATTGAAAATTAAGTGATACGAGAAAAAATGATAATCACCGATAGAAGAAAAAAACAAACTCGATTTATCTCGTAGGTTATGTCCTACTGTTTTGTGTTACAGAGAATGGAGACGCCACGGTGTTATTGTTATGCATTGTTTGGCTTCTTATTATTAGAACGTATACGGAAGTTTACTTTCCTGAATTATTTCGTACGCAAAGACATGAATAATTCATTGTTTCGATTATTCCTTACGTTTTCGGGCGAGATCATTGATATCGCGAGTTTAAGAGGTTAGGTTATCGTTCGTGGCGTTACAAAAATAACGATACGCGATGAAACACGTAGCGACAGGAAGCGAGAATTTAACGGTTTCGAAACAAAAACGACGATCGCTAACTTTTAGCTTATAGAGTAAGCTGTAAAAACAGGAAATCGTAACCAAAAAATATATTAACAGCGTCAGAATCACGGGTACGTCGTGCTCTTACCGACAGACGCCGACAGATGGCGCAGTTGCGCGTATACACCGTGAAGTACGTGAAAATAATAATAACAGTGCATTATTATTTTCGTTCGAACTGCTAATGAGAATCGCCTCGAACGAAGATTCTTCAAAGTTGAGACGATAAATCGGAGTACGTTTCGCGCCTGAACTTCGGTCCTACATTTTCGTTCGGCGTGACTGTAACGCCAATGTTTTGTCGATGCGTTCTGCGCACTATCGCGATCGGACCAATCCCGTGCAAACACTGGGCGACGAGACCTCGGCCATTACGGTTCGTCTCGCGTTTTACACTTATAACATTATTCTCGTATTTACGCTTCGTCTTCTCGCCATTGGCCGTCAACGAGTATCCGTTAGATTAAAATAGAGCGCTTCCCCATTAAGTGTTCGATAATGGCGCGAAATTCAAACCGAGAATTTAAATACGTCTTGAAAATTGTATATTTTGTAATGGAATAAAAATTTTCTTTTTGTTATTTATTTTGTAATCAATCACGTTAATAAATATCTACATAATTTAATGGAAAATTTATTTAACTCGTTAGTTCTAAGAGTTAAATAAAATTCGTGATGTAACGAGAAAAACTTTGTTCGAATAAAATCGTGAATGACTTTTCGCCATTGGCCGTCAACGAACATCCTTTATATTAAAATAGAACGCTTTCCCATTAAGTGTCCAATAATGGCGCGAAATTTAAACCGAGAATTTAAATATGCCTTGAAAATTGTATATTTTATAATGGAATTAAAATTTTCCTCTTGTTATTTATTTTTTAATCAATTATATTAATAAATATCTACATAATTTAATGGAAAATTTATTTAACTCGTTAGTTCTAAGAGTTAAATAAAATTCGTGATGTAACGAGAAAGACTTTGTTGGAATAAAATCGTGAATGACTTTTCGAGAACGGCGCCGAGCACCTTGTTTATCATTATTATTTAAACATTGTAATCTCTCGTTTGAAATTCTTTTGGCACCGTGACTTCGTCGAGACTCTTGTTTTCTTTGAGCATTGCCAGATACGAAGTATATTAGTAATAACACGTTACATACACTTGATGTATCTATCGCGTATCTGACAACGCTATGTGTATATACAGGGTGAATTTCTTAAGGTGTAACAGACTTTATTCTAAGGTAGATAGGATCATTACAAACAAAAGTTGCAAATATACATTAGGGATATTTTCAATAGTTTACGAGATATAAGTTTTTAAAGTTGGTCCAATCAGAGCGCGCCGAGAAGCGTTGGAGCCGCCCACTTTCCATCCACCCATTTTAGGTTGCGAAATTCAGAGCAGTCAATGCCCGAGAAATAAAAATGACTGCGTAATACAGTAATGAATAAAATCGACTCTACGGCTAGGGCGGAGAGGGGGCGGCACCTACGCTTCTCGGCGCGCTCTGATTGGACCAACTTTAAAACGTTATATCTCGTAAACTATTAAAAATATCCCCAATGTATATTTGCAACTTTTGTTTGTAATGATCTCATTTACCTTAAAATAAAGCCTGTGACATCTTATAAAAATTCACCCTGTATACGTGTATTCTATCTACAAATTTGTTATACGTGTGTTCTAGTACAATCATATAGATGTATTTGTTGCCATGACGATAAAGACGCGAATCGATGATACCTTCCAAGTCCAAATGGAACTCTGAACTCGTTTACCATCGATTGCCCCTACGCTCAATGTTCCATTTGATAGTCCAATATTTTTTTTAAATTTCCTCTATTAACAGAAACCTACAAATTTCCTGATTCAACTTTTGTCTATAAAAAAAAATACAAATAAAATTCTTTTCACCGACGGAAAAAAATAATAAATGTGTTGAAAATATTTTTGTAAATGATGAAAAAAATATCAAATTAATTGTAAATATATTTTTTTTAATTCCGCTTCGAGTTGAAAAATGGAACGAATAATTAATTAAAGAAAAAGTGTAACAAGGGGGCATCCCGTTACGCGATGGCAGAACGAGTCATCGAAACGACTCGCGCCTTCCCGTAACGAGTGATTCTCAGTTTTTTTTTCGCACAATTTCTCACTCGCTCGAGGTGGGGAGAAAGGGGAAAAGAGAAAGAGAGAGATTCGTTGGAACTCTGAGAACTGGACGCAGACTGAATTTGCCCCCGATCACTGACGTCCGAGTGTGTGCGCCAGCGATGTTAAAGCGTCTCAAGGCCTTTACAATGTAGAGCCAATCATCGTCAATCTACAACGATCGCCATTGTTCCTCGGGGAGAGGGTAAATAATTTTTTTCCAATGAGAAGATATCAATTCACGAATTCTTTTTCCTTCGATTTTCTTCAAACTTGCTCGTTTTTTTCTTGATCTCTTTAAATCAGCAAATTTTAATCGGCGGATTAATTTTTTTAATTACAAATAAAATATTTTTAACAATTCGTTTCTTTCTTTTTTCAAAGCAAATTTTTTTTCTCAATCAAACGAATTAAATTCGAATGAAATAAAATTGTCTACCTTCGTCTTGTAGACGATAGAATAAATTTTATTGCGAATGAACGAAAGAATGTTTTTTTGTTGCCCGACGATAAAATTGTGAAAATGGATTTTTTTTATCTCAGCAAATTTTAATCGGCGGATTAATTTTTTTGATTACAAAAAAAATATTTTTAACAATTCTTTTCTTTCTTTTTTCAAAGTAAATTTTTTTTCTTAATCAAAGGAATTAAATTCGAATGAAATAAAATTGTCTACGTTCGTCTTGTAGACGATAGAATAAATTTTATTGCGAATGAACGAAAGAATGTTTTTTTGTTGCCCGACGATAAAATTGTGAAAATGGATTTTTTTATCTCAGCAAATTTTAATTGGCGGATTAATTTTTTAAATTACAAAAAAAATATTTTTAACAATTCTTTTCTTTCTTTCTGCAAAGTAAATTTTTCTTCTCAATCAAACAAATTAAATTCGAATGAAATAAAATTGTGTAACTTCGTCTCGTAGAAGATAGAATAAATTTTATTGCGAATGAATGAAAGAATGTTTTTTTTTGCCTGACGATAAAATTGTGAAAATGGATTTTTTTGTCTCAGCAAATTTTAATCGGCGGATTAATTTTTTTAATTACAAAAAAATATTTTTAACAATTCGTTTCTTTCCTTTTTCAAAGTAAATTTTTTTTCTTAATCAAAGGAATTAAATTCGAATGAAATAAAATTGTCTACGTTCGTCTTGTAGACGATAGGACAAATTTTATTGCGAATGAATGAAAGAAATGTTTTTTTGTTGCCCGACGATAAAATTGTGAAAATGGATTTTTTTATCTCAGCAAATTTTAATCGGTGGATTAATTTTTTGAATTACAAAAAAATATTTTTAACAATTTGTTTCTTTCTTTTTTCAAAGTAAATTTTTTTTCTCAAACAAAGGAATTAAATTCGAATGAAATAAAATTGCGTAACTTCGTCTCGTAGAAGATAGAATAAATTTTATTGCGAATGAATGAAAGAAATGTTTGTTTTTCTTTTGCTTGACGACAAAATTGTGAAAATGGATTTTTTTTATCTCAGCTTTGTGAAAACTCTGCCGGAAGTACATCGTACATTAATAATCGCTTTATGAAGCTGATAGTGATAACGTTGAATCGATACGAGGATTTGAATTGGTCGCGAGTCGAGGGGGTTGTACAGACTACGGGCGCCTCGTCATTCACTCTTGTTCCACGTTAACAATTTGAATCTTAATCTGTCCTCGATTCTAATCTACTTCTCTCTCCAACCCCCTCTCCTCAATTTCGCATCTCCGAGCTTCACGGTCCAGAAACTCTTCGGCGCCGGATCTAACGAGCAAACCCATAAAAGCAAAAACCCTCCAAGTTGATGATCAACATACCGGAAGTCGTATAAACAAAATTGATATCAACCCCTTCCCAACAAAAAAAAATCCAATAATTCCTTCCTTTACGAATAAACGATGAACAAACTTAAAAAAAACATACAAAAATATCTTCCAACACGAAGCAAGGCAATCTTCTTCTTCTTCTTATATATAAAAATGGAAGAATGTTTGTTTGTCTGTCTGTCACGAGTAAGCTCCTATACCATTCATCCGATTGCGATGAAAATTTGGTGAATTGTAGTCCGCACTCCCGAGAAGGTTTCTGCGTTAGTAGAATAATTTTAATTGCCAAAATAAACGAGTACGGGGCAAAACAAAATTAACATTTATATATATCTATATATAGAGATTATTTGACAGCTGTCAAAGTATGCTACCAAAATGACATGCGAAATAAAAGACACGTATGTGTTTTAACGACTCGATCGACTCGATATTACACATATCGATTGCATAATTCATTTGACAGCGAATGTCAAATTAAGGAGGTTTATCTGGTATCGAGTAAGTCAAAAGAAAAATTTGTGTGACAAGCGTAGTCAATTCAGCATGTTTGACGGTGCCGCGAATGCTTAACCTCGCAAAAATTACTATTATTCGAGACAAATTAATTTAATATGAATCTCATGAGTATTTAATCGATTTTACGAAGCTCTACAAATGTTCCTTGGATATTGTTTTATTAATTCTGCAATTTTGGTCAAAAACTGTTTGTCAATGATTGTGAATTTAATGTTCGTAGACGGAAAAACCACTGAAACCCATAAAGGTACGTGTTAATTTAGGAAAAATATGTTTTTATTTATGTCCCGCGAACAAGGTATCCTCGAGTCTTCAAATTTGAAGAACATGACTTTATAGATACTGATAACTATATTCTGATTTTTTAATCAATAGATGTTTTTTAATTCGCTGACCAGATAAATTTCCTTAATCGTGACATTAAATCGGGAAACGATTGGAAGATATACACGTCAGTCACAAATGAAAAATACATTACGAGCTTCAGAAACGGACGAGCAACGAGAAGCAAGACAGGAAACAGTTGGAGTACGTACGACGACGTACAAACTTTCTTAAAATAACAGCAATAACAGACGAATTAATTAACAAAGTTTTTGAAAATATTGCACATAACTACAAAAAACATATGTGGTTAAGGGAACGTGCTATATTAGCAGCAAAAACACCAATGTCAATTATATAAATTCCACGATTCAAAAGAGAATATCACGAGAAACTAAAACGTACAAGTCCATTGCTGCGTTTATTAATCAAAAACAAGTTGTTAATTATCCAAATGAATTCCTAAATTCGTTTCATTTACCAGGCATAGCGCCGCACGTTGTAACATTGAAAATGGGCGTGCCTATCATACTTTTACGAAACATCAATCCACCACGACTTTGCAACGGTACTGGTCTTCCAGGGAAAAATATGATGAACAATATCAGCGAAACTACAATTAAAAATAGAAAACTTGAAGGAAAATACGATGTACCGTTGTCAAGTATCCCAATGATACCAAAATATATGCCATTCGATTTCAAACGTTCGCAGTTTCCAGTGCGACTCGCATTTGCAATGTCCATCAACGAAGCACGCTCACAATCGCTAAAAATGTCTATAGTATAGATTATATTTGGAAACTTCATGCATCACACTTGGACAAAAAAATAAAAAATATTCTGTGTCAAGTGAATTATGACACCAAAAACAGCATTGCAACGCCATGTCGGCTATCGCTAGTTAAAAATAAAAAATAAACATAAAAACAAATAAACGAAAGATCGTTGGATTTGGACGAATCAATTGCGATGACGAACGATCCTGATGATCTTGTCGGACTTTGGCCACGGGTACAAAGTCAACGAGGCTAATTTTTGTTATATCGTTTTGTATTTTACATACATAAATAAACATCTCTCTACCCACACATACACACAGTAACATTACACACATAATATCTGTACAACTGGAACGAAATTACCAAAATCTTCAACACGAGTCGAGGCGAGACATGACCTTTGTTGTTGTTTTTTTGTTCTTTCTTTCTTGTTTCCTACTTTATCTACACTCAGAGGAGAAGCTCATCGTTCCGGCAGAGATAGAGGAAAGCACGAGGAGGAGGAGGCGGAGGAGGAGGTTCTCTCTTCTCCCTATCTCTCTCTCCTCTTCCTCTTTCTTAGAATCGAGTGTAAACATACACGACCGTGGATGAATAAGGTGAGGCTACTACAGTCGAACCTGGATGAGCGAGAGTTCAAGGGGCCGGAATCTTTTTCTCTCTTATGCAGGTTTTTCACTTAACCGAGTTTCTCACTTATAGAGGTGCAGGAGCGGGTTTTCTCGCTTACAGAGGTGTACACAAATACAGAGAACAGTGATAGATATGTAATATATACATTTTTTATATGAATTTGGTAGAGATACTTCTTCATAAAAACAAAATAATTACATATACACTACCGGCGGAAAGTTTCCGGACAAAAGTTGAAAACAGTGCCGAAACGTTTTTTTATGCCATTTGGCCGGTAGTTGACCTAGGCCAATTTAACCAACGCCATTTTAAAGAGCAGGGATTTCCCTTCATTTTGGCTTTTTAAACAAAATTTTACGATTTTTTTTACAATTGGCACACAGTTTTGAAAACGACAATTTTTGGTCGTTTTTTTGTTCTTTTGCAAGTGGACCCCGTTTACAGTAAAACAATTTTTAACGAATTTCTTTCACAATGCTCATAAAGGGGGAAGTCTAAGCTTCGAGTTCATTTTTTAGAAAATTGTCTATGATTTTTTTTTTCAAAGATATGTCGTTTTTGAGGACAAATAGACAATTTGAAAATTGCTCCATAGGACGAAAACGATGAGGTTTACAACAAAACCTCATGATGGCAAAAAGTTATATTACTTCTTGCTGAGTTCAGGAGAATTTTTTCAGATTTTTTTTCCGAAATTTTTTTCCCACCTATTTCCGGTCAGTTCGATTGATCTGAATACCATGAAAATAATAGAATTAAATTGTTTACTTACATCGAAGAAACTCCGTCGCCGAAGAAACCTCTGAAGAGACCAAAGTTTAATATGTAAGTCAAAAATTTAATTCTATTATTTTCAGAGTATTCAGATCAATCGAGCTGACCGGAAATAGGTGAAAAAAAAATTTCCAAAAAAATATCTGAAAAAATTCTAAACTCGGCAAGAAGTAATGCAACTTTTTGCCATCTTGAGATTTTGTTGTAAACCTCATTGTTTTCGTTCTATGGAACAATTTTCAAATTGTCCATTTTTTCTCAAAAAACGACATATCTTTGAAAAAAAAAAATCGTAGACAATTTTCTAAAAAATGAACTTGAAGCTTAGACTTACCCCTTTATGAGCATTGTGAAAGAAATTCGTTAAAATTTTTCCACTTGCTGGAAACTGGTCCACTTGCAAAAGAACAAAAAAACGACCAAAAATTGTCGTTTTCAAAACTGTGTGCCAATTGTAAAAAAAATCGTAAATTTTTTTTTAAAAGCCAAAATGAAGGGAAGTCCCTGCTCTTTAAAATGGTGTTAGTTAAATTGGCCTAGGTCAACTACCGGCGAAATTGCATAAAAAAACGTTCCGGCACTGTTTTCAACTTTTGTCCGGAAACTTTCTGCCGGTAGTGTATATTGTTATACTGATTATTAATAAGTATACTACTGATACTTAAAGAAATCCGTTAATTTTTTTTGCATTTCTGTTTTCGTAATTCGTACGTGTTTTTCAATTTCATAAATTTTATCGAAAATTCTTTTGTCAACAACCGACGAAAATTCAAAAAATCGATGGAGCGTCTCCAGTGCATTTACAGCCTCTTGCCTCAGCCTGCCCATGCCGAGCTTATAGCTGTCTTTCCGATTTGTTTTGTATTCCACGAAATTGGCACGAATTTCGTCGAAAACAAAACACATTGTAACAGATAGTAAATATGCTGGATTCTCGCTTATAGAGATATAGGGCACGTGTCAGTCTCAGTTATAGAGGTTCAGGCATGAAAAACGACTCTCTCATAATAGAGGTTTCTATTTCTCACTTATAGAGGTTTTCGAGGGCTAAAATTACGGGACCTGGCAATTACTTCTCACTTGTAGAGTTTTTTCGCTTATCCAGTTCTAACTCGAAATTGCGATTTTTTGTTAGCCTACTTAGTGGCTCACTGCAGAATCGCAATTTTTGAGTCAGCTCCCTTTAGATCTGGGTGTGCGATGTGAACACTTGGGAAGACCCTAGGGGTCAACCCCTAGAGGCTAACTCAAAAATTGGGATTTTGCAGTTAGCCCGTAGATAGGCTAACTCAACAATCATAATTTCGAGTTAGCCCCCTTTAGATCTGGGTGTGCGATATAGAGGTTTTAATTTCTCATTTATAGAGGTTTTCGAGGGCTAAAATTACGGGACCTGGCAATTACTCTCACTTGTAGAGTTTTTTCGCTTATCCAGTTCTAACTCGAAATTGCGATTTTTTGTTAGCCTACTTAGTGGCTCACTGCAAAATCGCAATTTTTTAGTCAGCTCTCTTTAGATCTGGGTGTGCGATGTGAACACTTGGGAGGACCCTAGGGGTCAACCCCTAGGGGCTAACTCAAAAATTGCGATTTTGCAGTTAGCCCGTAGATAGGCTAACTCAACAATCATAATTTCGAGTTAGCCCCCTTTAGATCTGGGTGTGCGATATAGAGGTTTCTATTTCTCACTTATAGAGGTTTTCGAGGGCTAAAATTACGGGACCTGGCAATTATTTCTCACTTGTAGTATTTTTTCGCTTATCCAGTTCTAACTCGAAATTGCGAGTTTTTGTTAGCCTACTTAGTGGCTCACTGCAAAATCGCAATTTTTTAGTCAGCTCTCTTTAGATCTGGGTGTGCGATGTGAACACTTGGGAGGACCCTAGGGGTCAACCCCTAGGGGCTAACTCAAAAATTGCGATTTTGCGGTTAGCCCGTAGATAGGCTAACTCAAAAATCATAATTTCGAGTTAGCCCCCTTTAGATCTGGGTGTGCGATATAGAGGTTTCTATTTCTCACTTATAGAGGTTTTCGAGGGCTAAAATTACGGGACCTGGCAATTACTTCTCACTTGTAGAGTTTTTTCGCTTATCCAGTTCTAACTCGAAATTGCGATTTTTTGTTAGCCTACTTAGTGGCTCACTGCAGAATCGCAATTTTCGAGTCAGCTCCCTTTAGATCTGGGTGTGCGATGTGAACACTCGGGAGGACCCTAGGGGCTAACTCAAAAATTGCGATTTTGCAGTTAACCCGTAGATAGGCTAACTCAAAAATCATAATTTCGAGTTAGCCCCCTTTAGATCTGGGTGTGCGATATAGAGGTTTCTATTTCTCACTTATAGAGGTTTTCGAGGGCTAAAATTACGGGACCTGGCAATTACTCTCACTTGTAGAGTTTTTTCGCTTATCCAGTTCTCGCTCACCCAGGTTTGACTGTATACGGCTAATGTATCGTGGTAAATACAAGTCCTCGGGCCGCGTTGCCATCTCAATTATCCGACGGCTCGAAGCGCTTCCAGCCCAACGATAATTCGCGACGTTCTTCACCCGCACGTAAATATTGTATCGTGTGTCGTATGTAACGCGAACGAAAAAAAAAATATACGTATACGTCTACTTAAAAAAAAAAAAGACAGAAAGAAAAGAAGAAGCGAGCGAGAGAAAACAAAACCAGTTGCTTTACGTAACGAGTAACGCGCCTGAGTCGAAGAGAATCGCAACGAGTACGGTTTTGTGAGAAATTCTCTCTCTTGGTTTTTTTTCTTCTTTTATTTTGGCTTTATTTTTTTTTAAACGGGTATTCATTCTTCCAACTCTTAACACGGCCATTCATTTTTTTTTTAATTTTAGCGCGACGCGAAGTATTTATTCAAATCTCGGATTAAGAGTCGTCCGGTCGGTTTTTTCTTTTTTTTATTATTCGCAATTTTTTTTTTTCTTCTTTTTTTTTGCTCTCGCTTCTTCGCCGCGTAGACAATGTTTCTTTTTTTTTTCTTTTTTCTTTCTTTTCGTCATCGATAAAACGGATAGCGGCTTATGTTGTCCAGGTTCGGGACGTTATGATTTTTTGTTTTTGTTTTTGTTTGTAACGAAAAAAAAAAAAAAAAAAAAAAAAAAAAAACAAAAGAAAATAAACGAAATTTAACGGGGAAGCCGGTGGGTTTGTTTTTGTTGTTGTTTATAATGAAACAACAACAAAAAACGAAATTGAACGGAGAGGACGGCGGTTTTATTTTTGTTTATAATATTTGTTTTTGTTTTTGTTTGTAATAAAAACAAAAGAAAAAAACAAAAAATTAAATTTTAAGAGGAGGCCCGTGAATTTGTTTTTGTTTGTAATGTTTATATTTGCTTTTGTTTGTAATGAAAAAAAAAACGAAATTTAACAACGAGGTCGGTGGATGGGGAAGGGGAGGGGGGGGGGGGGGTTAGAACAGCGGAAGCGGAAGAGAATGAAAAATCGTGTTTTTTCTTGTTTTTTTTTTGTTCTTTTGAATTAAACAATTTTTTTCGCACGTTATTTTTATTTCTATTTTTTTTATGCGAATTAAAATACGGGTACGTAGGTATACGAGATGCGAAAATTGCGCGATAAGCACGAGCGTGAAACGAGAGTGTGCGACTCGTAATCGACGACGGTTCTTACGATTTTATTTTTCGTCGAACGACAAACGAGTACGACAAAACGCTTTTGGAGATACGACGCATCCAAGGTCCATCGAGAGTCGAGAGAGACCAAAAAAAAAGAGCGAGAACGAAATAAAAAAAAAAAAAAACAAAACACAAGAACACCAAAATTACACGAATACCATTCGAGCCACTCGTTTTGAATGCCAGGTGTAAAAATTCAAGTATGTGTGTGTGTGTGTGTGTGTGTTTTTTGCTACCACATTTTTTTTTCTTCTTTTTCTTTTTCTTCTTCCTTCTTTCTCGTACTCTTCCTCATCCTCCTTTTTAGTTTTCGATGATTCTTATCGCCAGTGAGTCGCGGGAGCCTTGATGAGAGCTTACGTAGATTATGTGAGCTAATAACGACCCCCCCCCCCCGTTCTCCCCCTCCCCCCTACCCCTCGTCCCTCCTGTCATTTTACTCCGGGTGAACGAAAGAGAAACGAGAAAAGTTATTACGCGTATTAATATGTTTGCTGTAAGTATGGGGGGTGGGGGGAAGGAGTGGGGCGGCAGAGGGGGGAGAGGGTTAACGGTAAATTCGACAAACCCCTCGATTACGCGAAGCGACAGGACAGACGCCACACGAGCGTCCTCTCTTATCAAAATTGACTCATCGTCGAGAAATGTTAACGGATATTAATATTCTTATTTCTTTATTTTTGTTGGATGTTTAATTTTTTTTTTTTTTCGTTTTTTTTTTTTCTATTCTAGCAAGAAAAGAAGATGTTTTAGGCGATAAATTTACATGGGCGAGACGTCTCGTTGTGATTTTTTGTTTCTTCTTCTTTATCTTCTTTTCGTTCTTCTAGAATGCTTTGAGTATTATCGGTGGGAAAAAAAAAAAAATTTTTTTTTCTTTTTTTTATTCTTCCTTTTTTCAATTTATCAAAAGTCGAGTTCACGTGGCGAATATTTGTGAACACGTTTTCTCTTTTATTAACGATGTTTTCTATTTTATTTTATCTTCTCGTCGTAACCGTTTTACTGTGTATGCGAAATAATTGTACTCGTTAAAAAACAATAAAAAATAAAATAAAATAAATAAATAAAATTTTTAAAAAATGTTTTTTCTTCTTCTTTTTTCGAGTTAAATTATTTTCTTTTTTCTTCGTTAATAATTCTCGACTTTATATCCATCGATGGTTGGGGTCGAATTTCATGAAATTATCGTGCTTTATCGATACATTCGTGGACAAATTAATTTTCGAGAGAAAAACGAAAATTGAAAAAAAAAAAAAAATTAAAAATCGATCTTCATCGATTTTCGATCGTCGTTAATAAGATGTGACGAATGTCGTTAATGTTAGAATAATTTTAACGGTGGGAAATTATTGTACGTTTAGCGTCGAGATGGATAGAAACGAAGAGCGCCGATTAATCGACGAAAGATGTAACGTACATTACCTAGATTCTCGTGAAGATTCAGAGACGCTACTACATACGTACATATATATATATATATATGCATATATATGGGGCGTTCCACGACAAACGGGACAATGTCAAAAACTTTTTTTTTTATTTTCCCAATTTTTTTTTATATTCTTTAGTCCTTATCGAAAAACTATTTGTGGCAAATTTTGAGATTTTTTTTATTACCCGTTCTAAACATCGTATTGAATTTTCAAAAAATTGCTTTTTTCAGCCTTTTTGCTCATAACTTTTTTAATAATAGGCGAAATTCAATCTTTTTTTTGCAAATTCTTGTTTTCGTATGTACTTCTCAAAAAAAATTATAGAAAAACTATTTGAAATTTTTTTGAACGTGTTTTTGAAGTTTTAAACTTAAAATCTTTTTTTTTAAAGCGAGTGCATGTTTTTATTCTTTTTCAATATTTATTATTTCAAAACTTCTATCAATTTAACAATTTTTAATCCCGGCGTAGATCCTGCGCTTCCCATAATTACTAGTTTTTTTTTTTTTATTTCTTAAAAATAAATTTTTTTTTTCTTTGTTAATAACTATTACCACCATTTTTACAACTATATAAAAGAAACGAAGAATTTTACGATGAGCATTCAAAAATATAAAAAAAATGAGAAAATAAAAAAAAAGTTTATAAGACTGTCCCCTTTGTCGTGGAATGCCCCATATACATACATACATATATATATATATATATATATATATACATGGTCCAAAGTCTCCACGACAGAGTACGCCCCCCCCCCCCCCCCCCCCCCTTCTGTTCGTTTCTCGGTCGTCGTACAGTCGTCGTCGTCGTCGTCCTCGTAGTCGTCGTATTCGATTTGATCGATGCAGAAACTATCGCGTCAATTAGCGATGCAATGCCCCCCGAGGGAACTTTCCACTTTACGTATACACGCACGAACAATCGAACCGTAAAGCGAGAAGAGCTCAAAGACTTCTTCGTTCCGAGTTGTTCGCTTTTATTATTGATTCGTCGAGGGAAAATTCTAGAATAGAGAATGGGGGGATGCGCGATGCAAAACTGTGAAATCCTTTTGTTGTTTTGAAATTATTATTATTATTGTATGATTGATTGATTGATTAATTATTATTGTTATTATTATTGTTGATTGACCGATTGATTGATTATTATTATTATTGTTTTGATCGATCAATCTCGATATTCGCTGAGATTTGAAAATCGTCTTGAACCTTCGTCGAATTTATACCAGAAAAATTTCGTAAAATTGTTCGGTCGGTAACAATTTCGAAATACGACGATAAAAATCAGCTTTCTACTTCAATGGAAAATTTCTGAACGAGAGAGTCTCTAAAACTTTATTACGAAAGGAAGAAGAAAAAAAAAGAAAAAAAAAATGAGCAATTTGTTACGAAAAATATGATTTTGAAATTTGAGAATTTTTGAAAGATTTGTGAAATTTTTCTTTTTATTATTATTTTTGATATTATCGCGATGGGTATAGAGCCCCGTAGTCGGGATTAAATAATGCGCAAGGATATGCGATTAACCCAAAGTGTAACCTCGTCTCCTCCCCCACCTCCTCCTCCTCCTCCTCCTCCTCCTCGTCCTCCTCCGACGTTATCTACAAAATTGCTCCGTTCTAAATTCGAACCATTTAATCTCACGCTCACTTGGCCTCCTGTGTTAGAATAGTAGACGTGTGTAGACTCAACGTGGATATCTCTCTCTCTCTCTCCCTATATATATATATATATATATCTAACTATATATATATAGTTAGATAGATAGATAGATTCAGAGATACATGGATAGATAGATATATAGATATATAGATAGGTATAGATAGATAGATATATAGATATATAGATAGATAGATAGATAGATAGATAGATATATAGATAGGTATAGATAGATATATAGATATATATCTATATATCTATCTATCCATGTATCTCTCTATCTATCTATCTAACTATCTATTTATCTATATATATGTAGATAGATAGATACATTAGATATATAGATAGATATATAATACACACGTGTGTGCGTGAAGGGCGAGCACACTCGACGAAAGAGTCAATATTGGGACAAGAGAAGCGCCGAAGGCTTGCCGGTATTATAACCGGGCCCTTGAATTCGCACTAGGAATTCAGGGAGATATGCACGTAGATATTCGATCGTACCTCCACTCCTACGTAAATTAAGATCAAGTAATCAAAACGCGTTCCACCTTACGGTATAAATTCAAAATCTCCTATAAAATTTGCCTATAAATTTCGGTTTGTTTATAAAGTGTTGAACGATATTTAATCGAACGATAAACGATTTGTCGTTTTCACCGCAACAAATCATTTTTCGTACCAAAAACGAAACAAAGCTCTGAAAAATCTTTTTACTAAATTGTTCATTCGGGGAAAAACAGACGGTATAAAAATCATCATCGATTTTCACGAATCGTCGATCTAATATTTGCATATCGCCCAATCAAAAAGGCGGAATATTAAATTTTTTGAAAAATAAAGAATGAACAAAAGAAAAATATTATAGAGGCGCGTCGACAGGTTTTCGCATAAATTATAATTATCTTACGGTACATAGCGATAAATTGATCGAACCCCGTGCGTCGTACGACAATATTCTTTCTATATCTCCGGTTATCGATTCGATGATCTATGAAAAATTCTTCGGATGACAATGCGATTATCAACAGGTGAGACGATCGCCACGATTGAATTTATCGATAAACGTCGAGCACAAGAGCGACGACGCTTCTTCAATCTTTAAACGAATCGATTTCTTACCGATGATTCGTCTTTTTTTTTTTTTTTTTTTTTTGACGATTAATAGTTATTTTTAAATAACACGATCAAGAATTCGATATTTTTGTTCGCTCGCAGTTTATATTTTTCTAAATGAATCGAAACACGATCGAAGAATCCTAATTCACAACGATAACGCGAACTCGTGATAATAATGACAAGTTCTCGATAATGTTTAAATCGATCGCTTTATAACGATATTACGAACTCGTACGATCGTGGAAGACGATTTTTCTTCGGTCAAGATCGCTGGCGAGTCCCGTTCGAACTTCAACCTCGACAGGTTTTCTCGTCGAGCTGTTTTTTCCAGCTCCGGGCGTCGCTTTTTCGTCAATCGACTCGCGCTATCAAGGCTACGTATGTTATATTAACGGTCTCTCCCTTTCTCTACAATTTATATATATTTATAATTTGCATATATAATATTGTGATATATTAGGTTATATTATTATAACATGTATTATATTTGGTTATTAATATATAAATTATTATATTATAATATAAAATTGCCTACAGTAGGAATCGAACCCTCGACCCTCGGGTTACTACACTCGCTCGCTACCCGGCGAACCACGCCGGCTGTTCGTAATTTCTTATATTATAATATATTATATGATATAATAAATTGAATTATATTATATTATATTATATGATATAATATATTGAATTATATTATATTATATTATAGTATATTATATTATATTATATTATAATATACTATATTATATTATATTACATTATATTATATTATATTATATTATATTATATTATAATATTTTATATTGTATTATATTATGTTATAATATACTATATTATATTATATTATATTACATTATATTATATTATATTATATTATAATATTTTATATTGTATTATATTATATTATGTTGGTTGTTTCGTTATCGTTCTCGTCGATGCATATCGACGATAACATTGTCGGCCATTGACATTACATCGAGATCGAACGGCAGAATTTATAAACCTGAGCATATACAGTAAAAGTAAGTCGTGCGTTACTTCGCGACGCTCGAGCTCTCGTGTTGCACGATGCGAGAAGCTTCGATCGATTTCCAACGAGATAAAAACAAATAAATCGATGACTGACAGACTCGTGCATTTCTGTTTTTCCCTCGATCGATAGCAGGACGATTAATTGAATTATTTTCACAAATCTGGTGAGTCGCTTTTGATAATTTTGGCTAATATAATTCTTGACGAAATTTGGTTAATTCTTGTTTTCTTTATCAATTTCATAAAATATCTTTTGCATAATTTGACTAATTAATTGTTGCTAAATTTTGCATCAAGTCAAATTTTCAGAATTTGATAAATTTAATTTTCCCAATTTGAAAAATAGTTTTTTTTTCTTTTTTTATTAATTCGTAAAATTCACTTTTATGTTCATTTTGATCGATCACAATTTTATATCAGTGGGAAACTGTAGGATTGGTAACGTGTACAGTTAACCGATATGAAAAATGATCGTAGGTACGTGTAAACATCGAATGTTTGATACGAAACTCCGGCTATCTCGAGGAATCGTTGCAAGCACATTGAGCTAACTGGACGAATCTTTTGTTCGCGAGTCTCGAGCCTTCTCGCAGAAAACGATAGATTTATACAAACCCTAGAATTTGAAAAATTAAGAAAAAAAAAAAATTGTCTCGAACGAAAAACAAATTATAGCCAAGAAGAAAATTTGACCGAGACCTTCTTTTTTCTATCGAAGATGGAGCGCGATGCAAAATACGACGATATTTGACCCAGTTTGACCTTGAACAATTCTGCAAACAATAATAATAATAACAAAAATAATAACAACAAAATTATAAAACAATAATATAAAAATCATAAAAATAATAATAGCAGTAATAATATAAAAAATAATCAAACAATAATATAAAAATCATAAAAATAATAATAACAGTAATAATATAAAAAAATAATCAAACAATAATAATAATAATAACAACATTAATAATTTCCGGGTGCGAGTCCTACATAGCGCCTTTGAATTATTAATGAACCAGCACGCCCTCTTGCGATCGTTTAGTGAGGCGCGGCGAAAAAAAAGAGGCGCCCACCGCGCCACCTCGAATATACGCGCGATGATAAAAATATACAGATATATCATACGTTCTTTATAAATGTATAAAAAAAACCTTGGACATAAATATATATATATATTTATGCATAAATGCATATTAAGGCCGGGGCGCGTTGGTATCGCGAAATGTTTGAACTTGGATGTTTTTTTGAGGCTACCGCCATCGGGCCCGTTTATCGTCAACAGTGGTGCTCGGTTGCTTCGCTTTTTTTTTTTCTTTGTGTTTTCGTCGACATAACGAGGCTGTCTATTCTTCTCTCGTGCGAGAGAAAATTCTGACATTATCGCCGACGAATCACTCCCGCGCCGAGTGATTCTCCATTTTTCTACTGGCAGTGTACAGAAGTC
>OZ023258.1:4912018-4943725 GCA_964007305.1 Netelia melanura
GACAACGCCTGATAGCCTACTTAAGCGCCCGATAGATAAGAGAATCGTGTACACCACGGAGATTCGTTTAGGCACGTAAACGCGAACACGTCGGCGCGAAGATGCCGAAAGAATATTTTTGATTTCGAAAAACAACAAATAAAAGAAAATAAAAAAAAAATTGTTTTTTATTTCTTTAATAAAATTTCCGTTATCAACGAGTCTAGTACAAGCACGAAGTTTTTATTCGTCGTTTCCATAAAATTGATAAGATTGGATTTATTAAGCGATACGAGTAAATGGGAAATGCAAATTGTTGTAAACATTTTTTTTTAATTAAAAATTTTTATTACATAAATTTTTTTTTTCAATTAACAATTTATGAAGCGAGGGAAGTGACGCGAAGTTGAGACATCGCGATAACTCGAAATCCGTGTTTGTTTCGATCGAGGTGGGACGTCGACGCGAAGTGAACGGTTCCGGGAGCGAATAACGCTTTCTACTCGAAAAACGAATGGAACGTCACGAAAACACGTGACCGATATTTCGAGACGTTATTTAGCCCTCGGGTCACTCTCCGAGAGTCATTTGGGAATTCGGCTTTGGCCCCGGGGCAGAATCGAGACAGTTCCCTGTGCGCTTCTCGTCGTTGTTTTGATTGAGTTTCTTCGGCTCGTGTAATTGAAAAATTGAGAAAATCGAAATATTTTGCTTCGATGTTGAAACGAAAAATAAAATTAGTCAATTTTGATCGCCTATTTATTTGTTTTTAATTGATATTTGTTATTTAACTTTGATCGAAATTGATTAAACGTTGATTAAAATTTATTGGATTTTGATCAAAATTTATAACTAACTTTGATCGAAATTTATGTGATTTTAATTTGAGTCACATTTTATTGGATTTTAATCGAAATTTATTTAACTCCAAAACGAAATTTATTTAATTTTAATCGCAATTTATTTAACCTCAAAACGAAATTGATTTAATTTCAATCGCAATTTATTTAATTCAATAATTTTATTAAGCTCACTCGTTGAATTTTCCATTTCGCGCTATAAAACTTCGATCAAAAAAAAAAATGAATGAATATTTCATTCGATATCGAGTAACCCGTCGGTCCTGATTAATATTCATTAATTTTTCGATATCGATACGTGCTTTTTTTTAATTCTGTATTCCATTATAATAACCGATTCGTCATTAACATCCCGGACAACTCGTACGTGACGAAGCCATGAACCACAATTCGAGTCACATGGCACATTCGCGTTAGGCACGTGTTACCGTCGGATCGACTAAAAAAAAATGTGTGAACAATATGTATATAGTACACGGATGACTAGAGGGAGACGATGTCGATTTGTAAATTACATGTTAATTTCACAAAGTGTGATTTCGTGGCCAAACGTGTACATACCGATATCTTGCACAATGTATAACACACACACACACACACGTATATATACATATATCTTTAAATATTTTTATATATATTTATATATTTTTAAATATATTTATATATTTTAACATATATCAT
This sequence comes from Netelia melanura, assembly GCA_964007305.1. Taxonomy (NCBI): domain Eukaryota; kingdom Metazoa; phylum Arthropoda; class Insecta; order Hymenoptera; family Ichneumonidae; genus Netelia; species Netelia melanura. Next base: position 4,913,539 of record OZ023258.1, read on the forward strand.
ATATTTTTATATATATTCATATATTTTTATATATATTAATATATTTTTATATATATTTATATATTAATATAATATTAATAAAGTTCCCGCAAGGGGGACTTGAACTCGCGACCCTCGCATTACCACTCTGAACCCTTACCACGGCGCCAACTACTGCTTGGTATCTATATATTATATATTATATATTTATAATATTAATATTGTATAATAATATTTATATAATATTTATATATTTATAATATTATTATAATAATATTAATACTATATAATAACAATTATATAATATTTATATATTTATAATATTATTATAATAATATTAATACCATATCATAACAATTATATAATATTTATATATTTATAATATTATTATAATAATATTAATACTATATAATAACAATTATATAATATTTATATATTTATAATATTATATAATAATATTGATATATTTATATTTTTATGTATATTTATGTATATATAGATAAGATTATTGAGAATGTGCGACGAATAGGAATTTGGGCGCGCAGCCCCCCACCCACTGACTTTTTGACTCTCAAGGGTCACCCTGAGAATGACAAAAATGTGTCCTCACTATACATTTACAAACCTCGACATGCTTTATCAACCCATCGCTACTTCCGGGCTTACCTCGATACGTACAACGTCGTATCCTCGACAGCTCGAAGATGTTGTAAATAGGAGCCAGAGGTAAATAGGACAATCACATGTTAATTAAAAAAAAAAAAAAAAAAAAAAAAAGGAAAATTTCAAAATCGAAATTAAAAAGCGTTTTGGTAACGCCGGTCGCCCATCTACGTCACGATTATATTTCCGTCTTTTCACAAGGCGATTGCGATTTCGAAAGAAAAGACACGACCTTCGTCGTATAAAAAGGTCGCTTCCGAATAAATCGGTAATGAAGAGAACGAGGAATTGGGAAATTTGGTAGGTCGGATCGCGATGTAATTGGTAAAGACGAAGAAAATAAAGAAACTAATTAATAAATAAAATTGATATTTCTCCATGAACGAGGTAATACCGATCAAAATCGTGATAAATCGGTTCGTCCGTAAACCGGATTTTTATCGACGGAGGCTGGATCGTATAAATCCAATCGGTAACGGAATTTTCGAATGAAATCCGGTTGATGAACGAAAAGTTTAAAAAAAAAAGCCAAAAAAAAACTCAAAAGTGCAAAAAAAAAAACAAAAAAAAAGTTCGATACTCATCTACAACGCCTACGCAGCGCGCAATGCCCGCGGCGATCGAGCAACGATCGTTTATGTCACTTGCGATTATAGCGAGAACAATTTTTTTTTCCATTTGTTTTTTTGTTCTTCATTTTTTTTTTAATCCCTATTATCAATTCCCCGGAGTATCGTCCCGCTTCGGACAGACGTCGCCTCGACGACGACTGTCTCGTGTGTAATTGACCGCGAGTGGTTCTCTCGCCCCGAGCACTTTCGAACTTGAGTGGCGCTCGGTTTTCTTTTTATTAACGATAATTGTCGAATAGTCAGTCGATCGTTTCTTTTTATTGCGTTTTGTTACTGTTGTACAAGTTTCTTGATTTTTTCTGAACGATTTTTATTTTAACGGAGAGAGATAAGGTTTGAATTTTCTTTTCGTAATTTGTCAATCGACAAAGGTAAAAAATCGAATTTGCAGGTTTTTCGAAATTTTGATTAGGACGTTACAAAAAATTGGGCAAGATAACGAGATGTTTGTTTTCGAGGAGAAATTTGCGATCTCGTAATCAGCAGTTAAAGTTTGTTTTGATAAAATCTTTTTTATTTCTTATTTTTACGTTTTTTGACGAAGTCTTAAAACAGTCAAAATTTGATTTTTGTCAAAATTTAATTTAGCAAGTACCTGCGGATCGGAAATTTCCTGTGTATTACGAATATCATAGTTTTAGTTCAGATTTTTACGATTTAGCCAGGCAAAAATTGAAAAAACTGAGTTTTTGAGGATTTTTTGTGTTTTTGACGGGCAAAATTTAGAAATTGGAAATAGTAATGCAATATTTTGGTTTGAATTTTCTTTTCGTAATTTGCCGATCGGCAAACGTAAAAAATCGAATTTGCAGGTTTTTCGAAATTTTGATTAGGACGTTACAAAAAATTGGGCAAGATAACGAGATGTTTTTTTTTCGAGGAGAAATTTGCGATCTCGTAATCAGCAGTTAAAGTTTGTTTTAATAAAATTACGTTTTTTGACGAAGTTCTGGAACAGTCAAAATTTGATTTTTGTCCAAATTGAATTTAACAAGTAGCTGCGGATCGGAAATTTCCTGTGTATTACGAATATCATAGTTTTAGTTCAGATTTTTACGATTTTGCCATGCAAAAATTGAAAAAACTGAGTTTTTGAGGATTTTTTGTGTTTTTGACGAGAAAAATTACAAAAATTGGAAATGGTAATGCAATATTCGTAATATACGGAGAATTTCCGATTATACAATCTAATTACAGTCCTTTTGAACGAAAATATTCGTTTTTTTTACTTAAACTAGGTCCCGGAAGTCGCTCACCAATCTCGGACGATCGATACCTCAAGGCATTCAAAATCAATTTTCAACCAAAAAATCTTCCACGAATAATTACGAAATCAAAAATTCCTCATAAATCACGAATATAACATCCTTATTCTCAATTCCTTGCAATAATCCAACTAAAACTAAAAAAAAAAAAAAAAAATTTCTTACGTTTTTCAATCTTTTTTTGACGAATATACAACAAAATCCGTTTCTTTTCATCCCCAATCGCGACACACTGTCCTCAAGAATTATTTTTCACGAACTTCGATCGTTCGATGTAAACAATTCAATTTTAAATTCCATAAATCGTGTCTGATCGAATCTAAAAAAAAACCTGCGCAATCACAGACGTAGCATGGATACTCCTGCGCAAAGACATATTTATAAACCGAGCCCAACCTCGGAACGAATCGTTCGATTTCTCAGTCGGACACTCGACGTCCTTGAAATCCTGTCGCGTTATATCCCAGAAAAACCAAAAAACGATCGAGGCTAAGATCCGAGGGACAACGCCGATATATCTATATACATATACATATATATGTAAAACGATCGTGTCAGTGACCAAGTGAAACGCATTTGCATCCTGAAAAATCCAGCTTAAGGTCTGGCCTATCATACATATGTATATATATACATGTATATATTAAAATACGTATATTTATATACAGATGTATATTATCGTATGATATAAGGCCCAAAATCAACGGTGGAGGGAGAAAGCTGGTTCTCAAACCAGCTTTCTCCCTCCACCGTCGATTTTACTAACGAGAAATTAACAGGTGTCCCGGTAATATTCCATGCACGGATCACCGTTAAAAAAAAAAATCAACCGATTTTTGCACCGGACCGCTCTCTCTTCTCGCGCCCCAAAATTTAATATCGATAATATATCTGTATACGAATATATTTAGCGATATGTATATGTATATATATATATATATATATATTATCGAGGTGAATTAAGCAGAAAATATTACGGAACGAAACGAGGACGAGCGAGAAACTCGGCCGATTGATATCGGCCGAATAAAACGAACGATCGCGTAAGATCTCGAGCGTGGTTCGTGTTTCGTCCTCGTTTTGTGTTTTTGTTTGGTTTGTTTTTTTTTGTTTTTTTTTTTGTTTTTGTTTTAATTATGCAACCTGAAATCACGGTTCGTTGTTAATGGTAAAGGTGAAGATATTATTTTTCGTTAGGTTATTCAAAGTATTATCTAGAATTCGGGGTGAATGCACTAGTCGATAAAAAGTTGCGGTTCGCTTCGAGCGAATGAATGAATAAATATTGTTTTTTTTTTTAGTTTGAATGAAAAAAGGATTTTTTGGAAGATTGTTTTTTGTTTAATTGGCAGACTTTGAAATGTTTGAGGAATTGGGTCGAACACGATTCTGATAAATCGGCAAAATTGTTTATTGTTATAATTATAATTGTATTGTTTATCGGAAAAAGATGAAAAGATAAAATTGTTTGTCAGAAATTTCAACATTTATATCGACGTTAAATAAATATTATTTTCTCAATCTACAAATTGTTTTAGCCTTAAACAATTCACAAGATTTTTCGTTACGATCGACGATCGATTCGATTCAAAACAAAAAATAAAAAGATGAAAATAATTTTTTCCCAAAATTTATTCATAAATAAACATTATTTTCCCATTCTAAAAAATCGTTCTACCCTTAAACAATCCACAAGATTTTTCGTTACGATCGACGATCGATTCGATTCAAAACAAGAAATAAAAAGATGAAAATAATTGGTTCCCAAAATTTATTGATAAATAAACATTATTTTCCCATTCTAAAAAATCCTTCGACCCTTAAACAATCCACAAGATTTTTCGTTACGATCGACGATTCAAAACTAAAAATAAAAAGATGAAAATAATTTTTTTCCAAAATTTATTGATAAATAAACATTATTTTCCCATCCTAAAAAATCGTTCTACCCTTAAACAATCCAAAAGATTTTTCGTTACGATCGACGATCGATCCGATTCAAAACAAAAAATAAAAAGATGAAAATAATTTTTTCCCAAACTTTATTGATAAATAAACATTATATTCCCATTCTAAAAAATCGTTCTACCCTTAAACAATCCACAAGATTTTTCGTTACGATCGACGATCGATCCGATTCAAAACAAAAAATAAAAAGATGAAAATAATTTTTTCCCAAACTTTATTGATAAATAAACATTATTTTCCCATTCTAAAAAATCGTTCTACCCTTAAACAATCCAAAAGATTTTTCGACGATCGATCCGATTCGAGACAAAAAAAAATCGACCTTGCCAACTATTTATTAACTGGTACTTCACCCCCAGTGCTTTGTATTTATATGTAACTTGTTCATCAAATTTTGTTTATACCAATCGGCTCATCTCTCAACCTCTTCATAATTCCTTCCTTGAAAATCCGATGCTTTTTCTCTCGGTTTGTTTATTTTCGTAATTCGTAAAAAATCGTACGAATCTCTCTCTCTCTCTCTCTTGCCGTATATATATACATATACAAATAAATATATTTTCTTTATAGAAAATATATATATATATATATTTTAGCAAGTAGAATAACGCGCGTCGTTCAACGCAGTTTATGGCAATGCTAATAATCCGTCTCGTCTCGCTTTATCCTTGAATCATCATGAACGTTATTGCGCCTGTGTCAGGATTCGTTTTTTAAAATTCTTTACTTGTTCTTTTGGTTTAAATCGTTGATTTACCGTGACGATAATAATGATCCGTGGCAATTGAATTTCCCGCGCATCGCATGAGCAGCATCCCTTCGATATCACCGTTAACGAGAGGCGAGACTAACCGCTGATGTCTCCCACCCGTAATCGTAGCTGGCCTCCTCGGCTCCCTTTTCTTCTCAAAGTCCGGTGCCATTCAAATATTCCCGCGTGCAAAGAGTAACTCGCGCCGTACGCGTGCGCGTTCTCCTATTGGTCCGGGGCGCGAGGTGGGGAGCGACCGGGAGTGGGGAGCGCGGGCACACACTCCGACTCACGCGCGGTAGATCGGCGCAGCGAACGAATTCGAGCGAACCAAACGCAACGCGCTCTAAACCAGATATATATATTTATTTTCAAAATAAACTAATTGCACTTTTTTCGTTCGTACGCCGTTGCGTTATCACTTTTTTTTTGTTTCTATGGCACCTTTGTACACGTATATGTAAATATATATATCTATATATATATATATTTATTCGTCCAACTCGCAAGAACGTTACGTGTTAATTATATTCCCCCGCGTTTAAAACTTGACGAATAACTGAACGATAACAACGGTCAGTGTTTTATCACTCCCGTAACAGCTGTTCGTATGTAAATTCGACGATTACGCGGCAATGGCAATTGGCCTTATCGAGTGCCATATCACAGTACTAAAATTCATCTCGCAATAGCGCGACGCGTATCAAAACTTCGTAGTTTTATCGTCAAAATTACGGATAAGACGAAGAAGAAAAATACAAAATAAAAAAGCAGCATAATCAGAAAAACAACAACGACAATAACGCGAATAAGAAAAAAAGGATAATAACGTAATAAATAATAAATGCTCGCAAATAAATGAAACTTTCATCGCGTCGTTATTTATTTATTTCCTGTATTCATTATTTTTCATACGGTGTGTTATTAGTGCGAGTGTATCAGTCCGATCGTGGTGAAATTATACAATTAATACGAGTGCGACGATTTATCGTCCAAACATTAATCTCACAGCCTCGAACCGAAAAGCACTAAAAATACAATTATTCTTTTCGTTGATTTTTTCTTTATTATTATTATTATTATCTCGCACACTCCGGTATCATTGTTTCCCAACTATATACACGCAAATACACATTCTCGTTGACAATTCGAAGGGACAGTTCCACCCTTAATTACGTTTAATCGAACTTCTTATTTTTATACCAGTCACATTTCAACTCTCACGTTTCACGTATCACAATTTTTTTTCTTCTCTCCTCTTTTTCCTTTCTCAAACTTTTCTTCCTGTCTCTGTATTATTGTTTCTTCACACTTTTCTTTTTATCTCTGTATTATTGTTTCTTCACACTTTTCTTTTTCTCTCTGTATTATTATTTTCTCAAACTTTTCGTTTTTCTCTCTGTATTGTTGTTTTGAAAATATATCTTGCCAGTATGGAGTATCGGACGAACTTGGACGTAGCCGTCGGATACAATGAAGCGCTTTACAGTCCACGCGAATTATCGAGGCGTGAATCGAATCGTGTTTTTGTCGCGTTGGAAGGAAGAAAACAAGCGCGAGAAAAAAAGTCTTCTCGGACGTACACGCGTGCAAGAAGACGCGAGAAGAACGGAGATTAAAAAAAAAAGAGAGGTCGTAGAAGATGAAGAAGAAGAAGAGGAAGAAGTAGAGGTGGAAGAAATGAGAGAAACGAGAAGGTTATAGTGTACACCGCGATCAGGCACGTTCTTCTCTCGTTAGGTCGAAAATCGGTCGTTGTGTATCGCGTGCGAACGAAGCCACGGCGCGAACTGGTGGTCGAAGTCGAATCGCGCTCTCGGCTCGCCCTGGGCACCAGTGGAATAGCGAGTAAATAATAAAATCTCTCTCTCTCTCTCGCTCGCTCGCTCGCTCGTTGTCTCCCACCCGAGCACAAAACAGCGTGATATCTCTTCGACTCTTCTGCTGCTGCTGGCTGCTACTCTGCTGCTGCTAGTGTTGCTGCACGTCGTCGTCGGACGACCTCGGCTTCTTCTCTTTTCTTGCCAAGCTCCTCTCCCCACCCCGCTCGCTCGCTCGCTCGCTTGCGCGCGCCCCCTCGCGGAATAACATGGCGTCTTTACCACCACCACCACCACGACCTCCGTACACACGCGGTCGAGCTGCCGGAGGAGCAACCCGACGGACGCCACTGTACTCGTTCAACCAGCCAGGGAATTTACTACCGACGGGTAGAACGAACGACAACACGCTTGAGAGAGATCCATCGGCGTTTCAAGGAGCGAAACGAGCTTGCACGTTTAAGGGATGTTTTTGGTTTAATGGCGAGGATGATTTTGGTTTATGAATTATAACGGTTTGGAGGGGGGGTTGATTTTTTTGGATTGGAATATTTTGTTTGAATTTGAGTAGAAATTAATTTCTTTTTTTTTTGTGTTTTGAGTTAATTTAGGGATGTGATTTTCTAGAATTTATTTTTTCGAATAAAAACGAATACATTTTTTAATCAAATTCGAGTAAAAATAATTTTTTTTTGTATTTTGAGATAATTTAGGTATGTGATTTTCTAGAATGTATTTTTCGATTAAAAACGAATAGTTTTTTAATAAAATTCGAGTAAAAATTAATATTTTTTGGATTTTTAATTAACTCAGGTATGTGATTTTCTAGAATTTATTTTTCGATTAAAGAAGAATCATTTTTTAATCAAATTCGAGTGAAAATAATTTCTTTTTTGTATTTTGAGTTAATTTAGGTATGTGATTTTCTAAAATGTATTTTTCAATTAAAAACGAATAGTTTTTTAAATCAAATTAGAGTAAAAATTAATTTTTTTCGTATTTTGAATTAACTTATTAGGTATGTAATTTTCTAGAATTTATTTTTCGATTAAAAAGAATCATTTTTTAAATCAAATTAGAGTCAAAATTAATTTTTTTCGTATTTTGAGTTAATTTAGGTATGTGATTTTCTAAAATGTATTTTTTGATTAAAAACGAATAGTTTTTTAATAAAATTCGAGTAAAAATTAATATTTTTTGGATTTTTAATTAAATTAGGTATGTGGTTTTCTAGAATTTATTTTTCGATTCAAAAAGTATCATTTTTTAATCAAATTCGAGTGAAAATAATTTCTTTTTTGTATTTTGAGTTAATTTAGGTATGTGATTTTCTAAAATGTATTTTTCGATTAAAAACGAATAGTTTTTTAATAAAATTCGAGTAAAAATTAATATTTTTTGGATTTTTAATTAAATTAGGTATGTGATTTTCTAGAATTTATTTTTCGATTCAAAAAGAATCATTTTTTAAATCAAATTAGAGTAAAAATTAATTTTTTTCGTATTTTGAGTTAATTTAGGTATGTGATTTTCTAAAATGTATTTTTCGATTAAAAACGAATAGTTTTTTAATAAAATTCGAGTAAAAATTAATATTTTTTGGATTTTGAATTAACTTAGGTATGTAATTTTCTAGAATTTATTTGTTGATTAAAAACGAATCTTTTTTACGATTTTTCTTTTTGAAAAATATTATTATCTACGGTATGTAAGTAAGGGAAGAAACAAATAAAATTTTAACCTTGAACGTAAGATCGTTCCCCTCAGCAACAGGGCCAATTATTAATTGAAATTAGATTACGTTTTTATCGATTCGTCGATGATAGACGTTTGGGTTTTATTTCTCCTATACGAGCTATCTCTCTCGCGTCGCGTATCAAAGTGCAAGAAATCGCGAACGTTTGATAAAAAAAACTTCGCTCCCCAGATTCGAGATTAGTCTCGTGCTTGAGACAAACGAATCAACAAACGAACGATCGCATCGAGTTGAACCAGACATCTCGCTGCAACGCGATCCCTTAAACAATCTACAAGCTTGTTTATTACGATCGACGATCGATTCGATTCGAGACTAAAAATAAAAACATCTAAATAATTTTTTTTTTTTCAAAATTTATTGTTAAATAAATATTATTTTTCCAACCTAAAAATCATTCTACCCTCAAACAATCCACAAGATTTTTGCTAAGATCGAACATCGATCCAACTCGATAAAAATAAAAAATAAAAAGAAAAAAAACGAATATTTTTTTTTAATAAAATTAATTAATTAATTGGTTTTTATTTTATTCAAATTAAATAATTATTAATTCATTTAATTAAATAATTATTAATTAATTTTTATTCATTTTAATTAATTAATTATTAATTAATTTTAAATAAAAATAAAAAAACGAATATTTTTTTTAATAAAATTTATTAATAAATTAATTTTTATTTTATTATATTTGAATTTTGCTTTGTTTCCTCAAGGTCGATCGTCTCGATAATGAAAAATATTAATGGGCATTCAAATGAATTGTATAATATTTATCGAACAATATTTAAGGGGTGGGAAAGAGCGAGGGTGGGGGAAGATCGATTAAAGAAATAATAATCGCCGGTCCTCTTAACGTCGGTCGTTCATATTCGCTAGTCGCCTTCTTGTATAATAGTAAAGTATAGGAGCCCACGACGTTACTCGCGGATATGTTATCCTCTTGCGTCGATGAACAAAATACCACACACGTAACACACCGCCGTTCTCGCCAAGAGAGTTTTATACACATGACCTCGCTACGGTTTGATTTTGTTGCGCAACCGCGAGAACATCGGCAACAGTAGCGCGCTATCTGGTCTCTTTCTCTCTTACTCACGTGCATAGGCCTAGTACAAATTCACGGGTTTCATAAATTTAGAGTAATGTGACGTTTTAATTCTCATTATATGCTAATTACTTTCATTCATTGGCGATTAGATGAATCGTTTTTGTACCCTGAAAACATTCACCGAAAAATAAAATAAAATCATTTATTCAGTAAACAAAAAATCTGGATTGTATAAAAACGTGACTTTGTAATTCTCATTATGTGCTAATTATTTTCATTCATCGACGATTAAATGAATTGTTTTTGTACCGTGAAAAAATTCACCGAAAAATAAAACAAAATCATTTATTAATTAAACAGAATTTCTGGATTGTATAAAAACGTGACTTTGTAATTCTCATTATGTGCTAATTACTTTCATTCATCGACGATTAAATGAATTGTTTTTGTACCGTGAAAAAATTCACCGAAAAATAAAACAAAATCATTTATTCTTTAACAAAAAATCTGGATTGTATAAAACGTGACTTTGTAATTCTCATTATGTGCTAATTACTTTCATTCATCGACGATTAGATGAATTGTTTTTGTACCCTGAAAAAATTCACCGAAAAATAAAAAAAAATCATTCGCTCACTAACAAAAAATTCTGGATTGTATAAAAACGTGACTTTGTAATTCTCATTATGTGCTAATCACTTTCATTCATCGACGATTAAATGAATTGTTTTTGTACCGTGAAAAAATTCACCGAAAAATAAAACAAAATCATTTATTAATTAAACAGAATTTCTGGATTGTATAAAAACGTGACTTTGTAATTCTCATTATGTGCTAATCACTTTCATTCATCGACGATTAAATGAATTGTTTTTGTACCGTGAAAAAATTCACCGAAAAATAAAACAAAATCATTTATTCATTAAACAAAAAATCTGGATTGTATAAAAACGTGACCTTGTAATTCTCATTATGTGCTAATTACTTTCATTCATCGACGATTAAATGAATTGTTTTTGTACCGTGAACAAATTCACCGAAAAATAAAACAAAATCATTTATTCATTAAACAAAAATTCTGGATTGTATAAAAACGTGACTTTGTAATTCTCATTATGTGCTAATTACTTTCATTCATCGACGATTAAATGAATTGTTTTTGTACCGTGAAAAAATTCACCGAAAAATAAAACAAAATCATTTATTCATTAAGGCATCTTCTCACTTTAAGCGCCTCAAAAATAGGCTGTTTTTGCGATTTTTTTTCGAGGATTTTTGCTTAAAATTATGGGATAAAACGGATCCTATGTAATAAACACATCTTTCAAGTACATGAAAAAATTTTTTTAAAATTTTTTTAAACAATTATTATAATACATCAGTAGCATCGAAAAACCCGTGTAAAAATGTTATGGTCGTGGCTTGTTGATGGTATCTCCGAGACGGGTCGTCTGAAACAAAAAAATAAAACTGTTTTAGATTCAGTATGTCAGTGGCTATAGCGCATATCATCAGATTTTTGATATTCGCGAAAATAACAAAATGGCGCACGTTTTTCGAAAAAGTAAAAAAAAACCACGATTTTTTTGCAGTTTTTTGTAAAAAAAAAATTCTTAAAATCAAAATTTCAAAAATCTGATGATATGCGCTATAGCCATAACTATGAAGCATATGTCATTCAAATTTCATGACAATCGGCCGGATAGTTTCCGAAATTTCATCAACAAAGCACCGAAAAACCTTGTTTTGAGATAACTGCGTTTAAAGTTTTGGTTGCAGAAAAATCATGAAAAAACCTTACCTCGGGTTAATCAGTTCCTTCGTCAGTTCTTCATAGATCGGTTTCAAAACCTCTTGAACATCATCAGCTAGAGCAGGAGGATGTTTAAAAGTTTCTATCTGATTGTTTTTCACTGCTTTCTTGTACTTGCACCATGAGTCTGAACAATAGGGATCGCCGGGTACTCTCAGGTAGTCACCTAACGGTCGCCAAAAAATGTAGTTAGACTCGTCCGATCTTTATGAAATTTCGAGATGACATTTTTGAAGATATGTACTTTCAAAATTAAAAAAAAAAAAAAAATCGATTTTTTTAAATTTCCAAAGTGAGAAGACGCCTTAAACAAAAAATCTGGATTGTATAAAAACGTGACTTTGTAATATTCATTATGTGCTATTACTTTCATTCATCGACGATTAAATGAATTGTTTTTGTACCGTGAAAAATTTCACCGAAAAATAAAACAAAATCATTTATTCATTAAACAAAAATTCTGGATTGTATAAAAACGTGACTTTGTAATTCTCATTATGTGCTAATCACTTTCATTCATCGACGATTAAATGAATTGTTTTTGTACCGTGAAAAATTTCACCGAAAAATAACACAAAATCATTTATTCATTAACGATTCTAAAATCGACAAATTATTAGCAACAATAATATCAATAATATTCATCGAATCGTTGATCAGAAATTATTGCAATTTTAGCAAAAAAAAAAAAAAAAAAATCAATGATAAATTTTATTGTATTTTTGCAATCAGCGGAGTGTAAATAAAAAATTGTTGACGACACGAATCATTAAACGACACAATTCAACGTTCAAATAAAATTCCATTAACTGAGAAATAATTAACGATTCATTAATCTTAAATTATATTCAATATTTGACCGAAAAAAAAGAAGAAACATTGAACGTCGAGTCGTTTTTTATTCCAGGGGGCGTTATCATTCGATGATAAGAAGAAAAAAAACGTTACTTAATTATAATCGTCAAAAACGTGGCTCATTATTGTCATCGTTCCCGCTCAAATTCGAATTTATAATTAAATTCCGACAATTATAAATATCGACGAAATATTTTATATAAAATAAAACATAATCATCCTCGAGCAAGGTCTTATCATTAATCGTATCGATCGATCGACGATTATTTTTCTGAGATAACGAACGAACGATGAATTTGGCAAAAACTTAAAATTCATCGTCGTCGAACAACATTGCGATTCTCCAAGAGTTTCGCGAGTTCGATCGACCGCCCATGACACTCTGCTCTCTCATCGAGGACTCTGTCTCTCTTTCTCTCTATCTCGCTGGGTGATAAAAGATTCGGGTCGCGAACTTTGCCATCGCGCGAGATGAACGAGAGAGGAAAGAGAGAAAGAGAGAAAAAAATCGTTTCCGTAGATCGTCGAACCAAAAAAAAAAAAAAACACGTCTCGTGCCTCGTCGAGCCAAAATTCTTCTTAAAAAACACCATTTTGCAAAACCTAAATCGATGGTCTCAAAGAAAAAAAAAAAAAAAAAAAAAAAAAAAATTAATTAATCAACGTTTTCTGTCGATCCAAAAATAAAGTTCATCGCGAATATAAAAAGAAGGTCGTGCGTCTACGCTTTGATTACCCAAATGTGCGAAATCCGTCTTATCTCCTTTTATAAATAGAACGAAGCTAAGTATAGGAGGCCTTATACGACGTGGCAACGAAAAAGTAAAAAAAAAAAAAAAGAAAAAAAAACGGAATCGATCGTGTTTTGTAAAAAAATTCACAAATCAATTTGCTCGTAATTTCCAAAATTTCGAATTTATTTTACTCGATTACGTTCCTTTTATTTCTTCTTCTTCTTCGCTTCGTTTCACGGCTGTGAGCCGCCATTATTCGTTGTTTATCGTACCCGAGAAACATCGAATGATAGACGATTAATTTTAATACGTTTACGAATAAATTATGAATAATGAGATACGGACTACTTTACGTTGCATCATGTATGTATAAAGTTTTTTAAACTTTGTAATCGGATTTAAGAAAAGAGAAAATAATAATAACAACAACAATAATAATAATAATAATAATAATAGCAAATAAATAAAATAACGTGTGTGGGATCGACGTTGGGTCACAAGAGGTTATCGTATCTGCATTGTGTACGAGCCAGGGGCTTAAGAAGAAACGCGACAATATCCCGGACGCGTGTTTGAACGGTCGAGAACGAAAGAGAGAATGAGAAAAAGAAGGAGAGAGAGAGAGAGAGAGAGAGAGAGATGAGCTCTTGGAGCGAACAGTGTGAGAATCAACATTCGCCATCCGATATAATTGCTATATTATATATTTGTAAACATAATCGTTGACCCCCGACGTTATACACAACGCGAGAAGATTGTTGTGGCTCGGGCACTCTTCTCGCTCTTCGCGCAGCCGCGCGCAGGCACTCGCACATTGGCTCACACTCTCGCTCGCACGCCTGTTTAGTGGCAACACACTCGACCACACACTCGATCTTGTACTCGACTACGAATTGGATTATACACTCGACTTTGCTCGCTCGTACACTCGTCACACTTTAGACTATACACCCTTGACCGTGCCCTTGAATACACACTTTGTCCCACACGCTGGGCCATGCAGTGAATAACAAGCTTGCTCATACACTAGTTAGGAATCTCCCGTACAATCTCGTTCACACATTTGGCTACACACTCGCTTATACACTCGTCACACTCTCGACTATACACCCTTGACCGTGCCCTTCAATACACACTTTGTCACACATGCTGGGCCATGCAGTCAATAACAAACTTGTTCGTACACTAGTTACGAATCTTCCGTACACTGTCGTTCACACAATTGGCTACACACTCGCTTATAGACTCGTCACACTCTCGACTATACACCCTTGACCGTGCCCTTCAATACACACTTTGTCACGCACGTTGGGCCATGCAGTCAATAACAAACTTGTTCGTACACTAGTTACGAATCTTCCGTACACTCTCGTTCACACCCTTGGCTACACACTCGCTTATACACTCGTCACACTCGCGACTATACACCCTTGGCCGTGTCCTTGAATACACACTTTGTCACACACGCTGGGCCATGTAGTCAATAACAAACTTGCTCGTACACTAGTTACGAATCTCTCGTACACTCTCGTTCACACATTTGGCTACACACTCGCTTATATACTCGTCACACTCTCGATTATACACCCTTGACCGTGCCCTTGAATACACACTTTGTCCCACACGCTGGGCCATGTAGCCAATAACAAACTTGCTCGTACACTAGTTACGAATCTCCCGTACACTCTCGTTCACACACTTGGCTACACACTCGCTTATACACTCATCACACTTTCGACTATACACCCTTGACCGTGCCCTTGAATACACACTTTGTCACACACGCTGGGCCATGCAGTCAATAACAAACACGCTCGTACATTAGTTACGAATCTTTCGTACACTCTCGTTCACACATTTGGCTACACACTCGCTTATACACTCGTCACACTCTCGACTATACACCCTTGGCCGTGCCCTTGAATACACACTTTGTCCCATATGCTGGGACATGCAGTCAATAACAAACTCGCTCATACACTAGTTAGGAATCTCTCATACACTCCCGTTCACACACTCCGCTATACACTCGACGACAAATTTGTGAACAATCCTCCTTTATACACTCTTCCATGCCCTTGTCCAAGCTCTCAGTCATACACACTCGACGACACTCTCTCACACTCTTGACCACACTCCTGTTCATAGACACTTGCTCATACACACTCAATAACGCCCTCGCTAGTACACTCGACGACAAATTTGGTAAAAAATCTCGCTCGCACTCTCGCTTACAGTCGCTTACACTCTCGCTCACACTCTCGCTCACAATCTCGCTCATACACACTCCATCACACCCTCGCTAGTACAATCGACGACAAATTTGGTACAAAATCTCACACTCGGATACACTCTCGCTCACCCTCTCGCTCACTCTCCCGCTCACTCTCGATGACAAACTTGTTAAAAATCTTTCTCGCACTCTTGATCACACATTCGATCGCACACTCGACCACACACTCACTCATTGATAACACTGTGAGTGACAGTAAAGTTTTAATTTATTATTAAACAAATCGATCACGATGTTTACAGAGTGAAGACTTACACCGAGGGGAAATTGTACCGCTTATTGTTCTAAAAATAATTCCTCGCTCATCGCGTCGTGATTCGAGCATTTGCAAACGTGATCGCGTCCCTCGCTCTTTCGTTTCATTTATTTCAAGATTTTTGTCATTTTAATTCTTTCAATTTTTTTTGTTCCAACATGATTATTATTATTCCAACACGTACTTAC
Source organism: Netelia melanura (assembly GCA_964007305.1). Taxonomy (NCBI): domain Eukaryota; kingdom Metazoa; phylum Arthropoda; class Insecta; order Hymenoptera; family Ichneumonidae; genus Netelia; species Netelia melanura. Next base: position 4,929,563 of record OZ023258.1, read on the forward strand.
TAACGCCTTTCCTTTTTTGTCCTATGGCGATATTCCCATCCCATCGTCGAAGACTTTCATCCTCTCTCTGACGATTATTCATTCCTCGATAAATCGCTGCCGGAGACCGCGAGATCGAACTGGTTCTCACAATCGACAATCGACTCTCTTGTATTAAATACTCGCGAATATCTCCATCTGTCTGTCTGCTCGTCTCTCTCTCTCTCTCTTTCTTTCTCTCGCTATCATTGAACGCGATTACAAGGCTTTCTCACTTCGTAATCGAAGCAAAGGAAAAAAAAATTTGTTTTTCTTCCAACAAAAAAATAACAAAAATCTTTTTCCATCATTTTTGCAAAAAACCTACGTTTATTTATTTATTTCATTATCTATGAAATATTGTCCAGTATTTTTCTTCTACCTCGTATTGTCGTTTCTTGAAACAATTATTTTCTTTTTTCCTTAATTTTGAAAAATGTATTTTTACGAATATTCGTTTCATCGAATAACATTGTGAACGTTTTATCGTGCGCACGAGTCTCTCGTTAAATATTTCTTTTTGTCACCTCTTATTTCGTCTCACCCTCTCTCTCTCTCTCTCTCTGTCTCTCTTTCTCTCTCTCCTTCACCCTCTCATCTTGGCAAACTCGTGATTAATCATTTAGTCAATTGTGTTTATTACGCCCAAAATATCGGAGTTCGGCAATACGGAGAAGCATTACGGAATGAAGAAAAAACGATTCGATTGTCGTTTATGCCTTCGATAATCAACGATACATCGCTCGCGCGGCGCTCTACTCCACTGTTTTGTTTTTCTGGCGACGAGCAAACGAGCGAGGCTCTCTCGTGTCACGGTCTGGTCACTGAGAAACTGGAATAAATTCAGGCATGATTAAAAACGTGGTCTCTTTTTACGCGTCGCGTTCGAGAGCATTAATGATCGAAGTTCGATTACACGAATTCGATCTTATACATTCGTATACGACGAACATGAATTTATTATTAAAATAAAAAGTAATTTTATTCGAATATATTAACAATAATAATAATAATATCGAATTATTATTATTATATATAATAAAATAATAAAATTAATAATGATAATAATTAGATATTATTATTATTAGATATTTTTGTTACTATTATTGTTATTATATTTGAATAAAATTGACAATGATATCTAATTATTATTATTATTAATTTTTTATAATCTTATTATATATAATAATAATAATTAGACGTTATTATTATTATTTATTTTATTCAAACATAATAACAATAATAATAATATTTTATTAATTTTATTATTTTATTATATATAATAATAATAATTAGATATTATTATTATTATTAATTATATTCAAATATAATAACAATAATAATAAGAAAAACATCTAATTATTAACATTATTAATTTTATTCAAATATAATAATAATAAGAATAAGAGTAATAACAAATTATTGCTGTGTTTATTAACCAACAATAAAAACTACAATAATAATGATTATTATTATTATTATGATAATTAGAGATTTTATCGAAAAAAAATAAATACTTTGTAAAAATGTCATTATGACAATAATACAATTATTAATAAAAATTTCAAGATGTTAAAAGTTGCATAAACAATAATTCGTCACGATTAATGGCAAGAAAGTTCTCGAATTTGCGGAACGCGATGTGACACGCGTCGATGGAAAAATGGTCAATTTGATCCAAGATCGGTTGTTGTATGTGATTAGTCGTGTGTCGACGATTGCGAGATACAGGAAGACGATCGCCGTGACAAAGATTGTTAGTCGTGACGCAGCTGTCTCTAATACGATACGGTGTAGACGGACATTAGGTAATCGAATATGTTTCTACTAACTCACCTATATACAACCTGTATACACATTTCTCGTTTTCTCTTCAACTATATAGATAGATAGATAGATACATAGATAAATAGATAGATATATAGATAGATAGATACGTAGATACATAAATAGACAGATAGATAGATAGGTAGATAGAAACATAAATAGATAGATAAAAAATATATAAATAGATAAATAGGTAGATACGTAGATAAATAAATAGATGAATAGATAGATAGATAGATGGATAGGTAGATAAACCGATCAATAGATAGATAGATCGATAGATGGATAGATAAAGAGATAGATTGATAGATAGATAGATAAATAGTCAGATAGATAAAAAGATAGATAGATAAATAGATGGCTAGATAAATAGATAGATAGATAGAGACAGAGAGAGAGGGGCGAATATAATATCAATGCGTGTACAGGTGAAAAAGCATAATTTCCGCGGTCAATCCTGACGTCAGAAAAAGAACACTCGACTCGCGGATTAGCTCTTGAGTACGCGCTTCTTCTCCCGTACTCTCGCGAAGAATCCGTGGCCGTGAAACACTCCGTAAGTTCCTATATAACCGATAGTACAACTCGTCTCGGACGCGTACGAAACTCCTCAACGCGAATAGCGCAAAATCGATTATACACGTATATCTTCGTCTATGTAGTCGCGTAGACAGTGATTAAGTTAAACGATCTCTGCCTCGACTAATGATCTATCTCGCTCGGTACCCTCGCGAGCTGATTAATTCCAATTATAATATCGTCCAGTCATCGAGTAATTATCGTGCGGTTTCTTCGTGTTTCTTTCTTCCTTTTCTTCTTCTTTTTTATTCTTCATTATTGTACGCTCTTAAATAACCTTAAACCGTAACACGTTTTTCATCTCGCCATTTTTACACTCGGACGAATATAAATTTTGTATTTTTATCGCTATGTAATAAATTTTTTTATTTTACAAGGAAAATAAAATTATTAAAATTTCATCGATTTTATTATTCGAAAAAAACAAATTAAATATTTCAAAAAATATAAATAAAATTTTATTTATTTTACTACAATAAACTATTAGTTAGTTAGTTAAGTGTCTTTTCTTTTTCCAATGTATACCCCTTGCGGGTTTTTACATTCCTCCTCTCTTACAATCACCGCGATCCTCATTTCCACCATCAACCACTTCGTAGACCTACACAGTTTTTGGTTAGGTGGGTTCCGAACCACCGAGAGCACAGAATAAATACATAGAAAAATTCCATTGGTGCCGGCGGGGAATCGAACCCGGGACCCCCGAGTTGAGAGCCGAGAACGCTAACCCCTGTGCTACTGCCTCTCTTGTGCCACTGCCTCTCTTGTATTCCTCGAATTAATAAAATTGTATTTATAAATAATTTTTTTGTTATTTTATATTTTTCGGATAAAAAATGTGTGATCTTTTTTTAAATTTACATTTCGTTTGTGTATGCGTATTCAAGAATTATCCTTGCACCGGTTTTATTCGACGCAATTGGCAATTATACCAACGAATACGTATCAAATATAAAAATATGTACAAACGTAAAAATATCAAAAATTTCAAGAATTATAAATATAAAATTTTATTAATTTTACTACAATAAACAATTTTAATCATTTAAAATTTTGATATTCCTCGAATGAATAAAATTGTATTTATAAATAATTTTTTGTTTTTTATTTTATATTTTTCAAATAAAAAGTGTGTAATCTTTTTTTTTTAATTTGCATTTCGTTTGTATATGTGTGTTCAAGAATTATCCTTGCACCGGTTTTATTCGGCGCAATTGGCAAATTATACCAACGAATACGTATATATAAACGAATGATATAGTATTTTTATCAGATTATCCGATATTTGCATGAACTGTTACGTGCGAATTAATCACGACCCGAGTAATATAAATATCGACGTTATTGTCTCCCGAGTGTAATTCTCATCGTTAGTGACGTAGGTGCACGCATGCAACGAGCCAAAAAAAAAGTAAACTCGACAATCGTCGTTTATACGTCGTATAAAAAAAAATGTTTCGTGTCGCCATCGATTCTTAGTCGATCTCGAACTTTTGCGTCAATCGTATCGCGACACGATCTTCGAAATCTTTAATTCATGGTGGATGGATCTCGGGACTTGATAACACACGTGGTAACACGTTGTCGTTTAAAAGCTCTCTCTCTCTCTCTCTCTCTCTCTCTCTCTCTCTTTCTCTCTCTCTCTCATCTATCGATACTTTATTTATTTGAAAACAAACTTTTTTTCATAGTCGACGATCTTCCGATTTCGCTACTAGTCCATTGAAATGTTACATTGACCCAGCATTTATCAAAGTCAGCAATTTTTTTTTTCTGGTGCATAGGGGGAGGTATGAAAAGCTTAAGTCCAAGTTTGTGGGGTTGTAACCCTTGAGGAAAATCCGCCATCTTGAAAAAAGGGGTGAAATAGTTTTTGCAAAATAACTATGAAACTATCCACCGCGAAGAAAAGTATTTTGCCGTTTTTTGTAGGAAATTAAATTCTCTACAAATTTGCTCTCTTGATTTTTTGTTGTAAAATCAAAAATACCAAAGTTATTAATAAACAACGACAAAAAATTAAGGAGTAATTTCCTTTAAGTCGCTCTAACTTTTTGTTTTTGCATTTTTCAGAAAAATATGTTCAGAGAAATTTTTTGGCGCTCCTTGAGATGAACAAATTTCATCTCTCATTTTTTTAATTTCGTTCATTTTTAAAGATTTTACAGCCATTCAAATGTAAAAATGTGCGTCGGCACATCATATTTTGGGTTTGGGTTTAAAATCGTTGTATTGATATAACAGGAAAACTATCCACCGCGCAAGAAAATTATTATGTCGTTTTTTGTAGGAAATGGAATTCTCTACAAATTTGCTCTCTTGACTTTTTGTCGCAAAATTCAAAATACCAAAGTTATTAACAAACAACGACAAAAAAGTGAACGAGTAATTTCTTTTAAGTCGATCTAACGTTTTGTTTTTGCATTTTTCAGAAAAATATGTTTAAAGCTTTTTGATAGAAGATTTTTAGACGAACACATTTCACCCCCCATTTTTTAAATTTCATTTATTTTTAAAGATTTTACAGCCATTCAAAGGTAAAAATATGCCTCAGCACACAATATTTTGGGTTTGGGTTTAAAATCGTTGTATTGATATAACAGGAAAACTATCCACCGTGCAAGAAAATTATTAAGTTGTTTTTTGTAGGACATTAAATTCTCTACAAATTTACTCTATTAACTTTTTGTCGTAAAATCAAAAATATCAAAGTTAGAAACAAACAACGACAAAAAATGAAGGAGTAATTTCCTTTAAGTCGTTCTAACTTTTTTTCTTTTCTTTTTACAGAAAAATATGTTCAATGCATTTCGATAGAACACCTTCTGACGAATAAGTTTCAATATAAATGTGTCAACTTTTGTTTATTTATAAACGTTTTACAGTGCTGCAAAGGTAAGTGTCGAAGTACGCGAAAATATACATAAAAATGAACGATTATGCGTCGTTTCTTTGCAATATTCATAATAATTAGCTATGAACTCCTCGTAGGTAGAGCGGAAAAGAGTTCATAACTAATTATTATTATTAACTCCTCGTAGGTGGCGCGGAAAAGAGTTCATAACTAATTATTATGAACATTGCAATAGCAACAATTAAAATTTGTCCGCCGCAATTAATGAAAATAAATAAAAAATAAATGAAATTTAAAAAATGAGGGGTGAAATTTGTTCGTCTAAAAATCCTCTATCTAAACTCTAAACATATTTTTCTGAAAAATGTAAAAACAAAACGTTAGAGCGACTTAAAAGAAATTACTCGTTCACTTTTTATCGTTGTTTGTTAATAACTTTGGTATTTTGAATTTTACGATAAAAAATCAAGAGAGTAAATTCGTAGAGAATTTCATTTCCTACAAAAAACGATATGATAATTTTCTTGCGCGGTGGATAGTTTTCCTGTTATATCAATACAACGATTTTAAACCTAAACCCAAAATATGATGTGCTGAGGCATATTTTTACCTTTGAATGGCTGTAAAATCCTTCAAAATAAACGAAATTTAAAAAATAAGGGGTGAGATTTGTTCGTCTCAAGGAGCGCCAAAAAATTTCTAAGAATAAATTTTTCTGAAAAATGAAAAAATAAAAAGTTACAGCGACTCAAAAAAAACGATGTTTTTCCATTTGTTGTCATTTATTGTTAATAACTTTGCTATTTTAGATTTTACGGTAAAAAGTCAAGAGAGTGAATTTGTAGAGGATTTAATTTCCTACAAAAAACGATAACATAATTTTCTTGCGCGGTGGATAGTTTCATTGTTATAACGCAAAAACTGTTTTAACCCTTTTTCAAGATGGCGGGTTTTTCTCAAGGGTTACAACCCCACAAACTTGGACTTAAGCTTCCTATACCATCCCCTATGCATCAAAAAAAAAAAAATTGCTGACTTTGATAAATGCAGGGTTAGGCCTTATTTTTGTAACATTTCAATGGATTATACCGAGTTCGGGAAATATGTTAATTTTATTTTCGTCGAATTGAGTTTATTTTTATTTTTTGTTTTTGTTTTTTTTAGTTCGACTCGTTTTTTTATTATTATTTTTTGTATTAGCGAATGGTGCGTCGTAGTTTAATATTGCGTTGTCGCTAGAACGAGAGAGGCGTTTCTCGGTGACCTTGCCCTACGTTTCGGTTGGGACTTGATTTTTTATGATCGCACGATGATCGTTGTGAATGCGGAACTGATTCTGCTTTTTTGTTTTTCCGGGAGTCGATCAACGAGACTTTCGTCGTGTTTATTTCCCTGTTTATTACGACAATTATTTTTTTCTTTAATTGAAATCAATCCATATGGTGGATTTAGCAATGGAAGTATTCATTTTATTGATTTGAGCGATTTTATTTATTTTGTTCGTTTGATCAATTTTATCGATTTTGTTAATTTTATCATGATAAAATTTTGATATTAGAATTCTCGAATTAGATAGATAGATATCGCGAGCCGGGTGGTTGGCCGGGTTGTATGCACAAATTCCAATGCACGTCGTACTTCGCCTCTTTCCATCTTTTCTCTTCTCTCATATACATACACTTCCCCGGTGGACCTAAAGTTGTTTTCTTACATTAGGTGAGATCCGAACTACTGAAAGCACAGAAAAAACACATAGAAAAAATTTCATTGATGCCGGGGATTCGAACTCGGAACCTACTGTGTATGAGTCGCGAACGCTAACCCCTATGCTACTGCCTCTCCCCGTTAACTTAACCAATTTTATTAATTTTAAAGATTTCATCACTTTTATCAATTTCATTAATTTGATCAATTTTATTGATTTTATTAATTTGATTAACTTTATCAATTTGATTAATTTGAATTTATTAATTTGATTAATTTGATGAATTTAATTAATTTTATCATTTTTCTTGATTTTCTTAATTTTATCGATTTTAATTATAAATTGACTCATACATTTTCCTAACATTATTAATTTTCTTAATTTCATTTATTTATTTTCCACATTTACCGATTCAATCAACGAATATATTTATCGTCCATCAAAAGTAACATTTTGATAAATAATCCACGTTCCAACATTTCCTCAACTCCTCGTCGAACCGACCGGATTAATCCGCGGTTCCATTTCCCTCCCCAAGTTCCAAGAGACGTATGATGCACTAGATGCGAGACGCATAAAATCCCGCGCATGTAATCGCCTCGTAACATCAATCGGCTGACTAATACCGGCGGATACGTGGAGAATAAAAAAAAAAAAAAAAAAAAACAAAGAAAAAAAAAACGAATAAAATAAAAAAAAATTTGTTTTTGCACGAAGAATCGAAAAGTAAATAAGAAACGAAGTGCGAGAGAGAAAGAGAGAAACCGATCGTCATAACTTATTCATTACGTTATCGATCGACGAATCGATTAATCGTCGATTATTAATAGCCGATTTATTAAAACGGCATCGATGCCGGCTTATGAGAATTAATCGATCGGATCGATCGATGAAAATATAATCAAACGGCCCAATCCGATTAATTCGTAAATCACCTCAGACCGGATTTGCGAGATTCAAAATCCTGCTACCCCCACCACTATCCACATTGCGTCTATCGATTCTTCTTTATCGACGGAAAAATGTTAACGATCATTGAGAAGAAAAAAATTTATTTTTTTCTTTTTTTTTTTTTTTCAAATTCTCACAATTTTATAAACGCGATAGCGCATAATTAATGAGATGCGCGGCGAGCAACGACTTCCGCGAATTCGTAACGTACGCGGTATCTCGCGAAGTTTCTCGAAAAAGCTTCGTGTCGCGGGAATCCCAAGGTAAATTAATTTAATGAAAGCGTTTCGAGATTTGTGTTACGACCGCTCGATGCTAAAACGACCAATGGTTTCGCGTCTGATATAACTCGTTGTTCGTATCGTTTTACGTTTCTTACGCCTTATAATCCTCGCGGTAATAACATTACGAATATACTACTCGTATTATTATGCTCGACTGTTTCCAACGCTCCGTTTGTTTTCAGTACGTTGAAAGGTTTTATCTCCAACGTGGCAAATGCTTTTTGTTTGGACTTTTAACATCGTCTCGTAACGACGTTTTATTTATATCGTTTTGAATTTTCGCGCCTTTTTCTGTATTAGGGGATTTTTTTAGATCGAATCCCCGAGAAACGAAATTATTTTTATCCTTTTTATTTTAATGAAAAGAAATTTTTTATTCACTATAAATATTGTTTAATGGTAAATCGAATTTGTAATTTAAAAAACGTGTTTATTTTAAACAAAAAAAGGGTTCGTTTGAAAAATTGTCATTTTATATTTTTATCATTATTGTTATTTTTATTATTGTATCGTTATAAAGAGTTCGTCATTAATTTTCAGAATCGTCGTCAAAAACTGAATAATTTTAATTATTATTTAAAATATGTTAATTACATATTCCCATTTTATCGACGTGTTTTAAATAAAAATAATTTAATACTATCTATAATTAATAATAAAATATATTATAAAATATATTAATTATTATAAATATATAAATATATTATAAAGATATATTATAAATAATATATATTTATTTATATAATTTTTTGACCAGGCGATAACAAATATATTAATAATTATTTTGTCGGTGTGATTTATTAATTATTTATTATGTCATTATTTGTTGATAATAATTAATATAAATATAAAAATATTATATATTATATAAATATATTAATATAAATAATTATTAAAATATCTGTTATCGCCTGGTCAAAAAATAATCCATTCTTTCCATTCTCGTTTTTCCCTAACAAACGACGTCCATCTATTAGTGGCTCAATGACTTTTTGGCCAACCGGAATATATAGACACGTGTATACATATGTATAGCGTCAGTTCGCATCGATACGGCTCGCTTAACGCAAATCTCGTCTCCCCGACGGGACAATGACCCGTCGTACTTATTTATCAACGTTATAAACACACTGTGTTTCAACGTCGGTGAACGCATACAATCGCTCCCTCTCTTTCTCGCATTTACGAATAGTATACGAGCCTTTCGATCCACTCGTCGCGACGGTACAAAATACAATATATATTTATATATATATAAAGGGTGAATTCCATAAGGGGTAACACAGGCTTTATTCTAAGGTAGATCGAATCATTACAAACAAAAGTTGCAAATATACATTCGGGATATTTTTAATAGTTTGCGAGATATGAATGTTTAAAGTTGGTCCAATCGGGGCGTGGCGAGAAGCGTTGGGCCCGCCCACTCCCGCTCTAGCCACAGAGACGGCACAGTGTAGGGCGTTAAATTTGGGGTTGCAAAATTCAGAGCAGTCAATTTTATTTATTATATTCGCAGTCATTTTTATTTCTCGGGCATTGGCTGCTAGAGCGGAGAGTGGGCGGCTCTAATGCTTCTCGGCGCGCTTTGATTGGACCAACTTTAAAAGTTAATATTTCGTAAACTATTAAAAATATACCCAATGTATATTTGCAACTTTTGTTTGTAATAATCTCATCTACCTTAGAATAAAGCCTGTTACACTTTATAAAATTCACCCTGTATATATATATATAATATACACGTAACAGCCTCGTTAACGCACTAAACGAAATACGTACGGGGGCAAAACACCCCCAACAAAAATGAAAAAAAAAAATCAAAATCGTCGACTCGTTGGATTTACGTGTCATTTAATTTTACAATGCTTAACTTCAGCCCCCTCTGTTTGAGATTAGTGACGTAATAGAGAAGCATCGTAATGATATAAAACGAAAATAGAAAAATAGTATAACAACCCTTCATCCTCATTGCTCGATCTGTTTATGAGAATGGCAACCCTTATGTGTTAGTAAAACTAGCCCAAAGGGGTCAATTTTACGTATACCTCGGTGTTACGACAGGGGAGTGATAACGCACATTCCCCCCACTCTTCTTTTTCATATTCTTGTCTGTTTACCCCCACTACTATAGGTACAAACGAACCAATGGCACGTGTATTATGAAATAACTTCCTTATTTGCATCTACCCCATTTTAAGAAGCGATTAGCAAGGGGTGGAAAGATTCTCGTTGGATTTTCGAGATAAGGGATGTTTTATTTACCTTGCATAACCCGGAAAAGACACGAGGGTTAAACTCCTCCCTATTCAAAAATTTGTCTGCGTCATGCTTGTACGGTGATAAAAATTCTCTTACGTCTCTAGCAGCTCATAAACACGGCAATGTTCATTGCGCAGATAAATTTATGGACACGTGTTTGTACACGTGGCTTTGGCAATGATTCATCCGTTGGCATAGTTCGACCCTTTTTCATTTTGTTGACCGACTTCTCTGTCTCTCTCGCACTTTTTCACTTTCTGTTTGTGTCGGTCGTAAATTTCGTTTTCTTCGTCATAATTACGATGCTATTGACATTTTGAGACTCAATTCGATGATTTAATTTTCTTAACGTCTCTATCCTGGCTTCCGGTTTAAAATACAAATGGTATTATAAATCAAAACGAAATTAATGAAAAAATGAGATTTAAGATAAAAATAAAGTTAATGACAAAAATGCAATAATAATAATCGATTATTAGAAAAATGCAATAGAAATAAAAATGAAATTAAAAGTCAAAATTTACTTAAAAATCAAAATTTAATTAAAAATCAGACTTAAATTCAACATCAGAATTAAATTAATAATCAAAATAAAATTAACCCTTAGTCTGCCTAGGGGGGTCGTTTGCGTCCGAGCGAAAATCAAATGTCGGTGTAACTCCTAAATCCGATCACGGGAGGCGCTGTTAGGCTTATGTAAAAAAAGTTAGGCCCCTCTAGACACGACCTGCAAAGAGGCGCTATTCTAGTTCTTACCCAGCTGTTTTAAGGAGCAATTGATTTTCGTTCCGGACGCATACGACCCCCCTAGGCAGACGGCGGTTGTCAAAACTGTAAGTAATTTTTTTTCGTTTTTTCGCTTGAAAGTCTTTATTGAGGCTATAAAAGTGCCACAAAAAAATTTGGGCGCAAAAAAAAAATTCGATTTTTTTCAATTTTTTTTTTTTCGTAATTTCTAACTTTTTCTAATTTTTTTCATATTTTCTACAATAAAAATATATTGTGACACTTATCGAATGAGTTATTACTGATTTTATTACTTAGTTTGTATTTAATACACATTTATTGCCTCTTTACTTCGAAATTTGCGACTAAATTATTGCCAATTTTTAGGTCCCAAACTTAAGGTTAATTTAACAAAAATTGGATACGGTTGATTTTTTTCTCGAAAGCGACAATCTTCCCCTTTAATATTCTTTTTTGGCAGTTTCGATATCTTTATTTGTCTTAAAGTTATGATTTTTTGAGTGAACAAATGCATTGATACCGTTTTTTATCATTTTTTGGATAAATAATATATTAAAAAATAAAATTTTTTATAATTTTATGATCGATACTTCAACTTAAAGGTTTAAAGAAACTCCATGAATTTCTTTAGATTTTTAACCCCACTGAAACTGGTTGAAAAACCGTCAGGACGCCAACAACCCCCCTAGGCAGACTGAAGGTGCCAAAAAACCCTAGGCAGACTAAGGGTTAATAATCAAAATAAAATTAATAATCAAAATAAAATTAATAATCAAAATAAAATTAATAATCAAAATAAAATTAATAATCAAAATAAAATTAATAATCAAAATAAAATTAATAATCAAAATAAAATTAATAATCAAAATAAAATTAATAATCAAAATAAAATTAAATTAAAAAAAAGATACAATTAAATTAAAACAAAGAACGAAATTGAAGGATAAAATTGAGATACAAAGCAAACACGTAAAAACGAAAATAAACAAAAATCTTGAATGCTCAATTTTTATTACGATCGTGTCAACGTACTCCTCGAGTACCGGATACATAATCCGCGTACTAATCAAGCTCTCGTCGTTAATACCCTGTAAATCCTCGAGACGATAATACGGCTCGACTCGACTGTCTCCTTATTGCGTATGAATGAATTATAATAAATATTTAAATCCTCGTAAATCACCGCCCGATCATATTTATCGGGAGCGACGAACACATTTTGTTCCCCCTCTTCGTCGCGCTCCTCTTCTTCGATAGTAAAGCCACACTCTTTCGTTTTCGAATTATACTTCTTTAGGCACGTTAGACAGTTTTCATGGGAGTGTATTTTCTCGATGTCACGAACTGCGCGCGCAGCACCGTCACGCACCATGAAGTTAGTCGCGAGTAAGAATTGCACTCGAAATGACGTCACACGCCATGAAGTTAGTTGCGAGTAAGAATTGCACTCGAAATGACGTCACACACCATGAAGTTAGTTGCGAGTGAGAATTGCACTTGAAACGACGTCACACGCCATGAAGTTAGTTGCGAGTGAGAATTGCACTCGAAACGACGTCACACGCCATGAAGTTAGTTGCGAGTGAGAATTTCTTTTCTTTTCGGTCTGAAGTTATCCGAGTGGTGCACATATGGCATATACGATGTCAGCTCTATTGTACAGTAACACACAAAAATAGTACGTAAGATTTCCGCAGACCCAAGTGTCGTAATTGTTCAATGGACTTAAATTATTATCACGTGGTGTTATTTTTTTTGTAAATTATCTTCTAAAACTGAAGATTATAACAATGTAAATATTATTTAATTCTTGAAATTATTGAAGTTATTATTTATTAAATCACCCAATTTAATATTATTGTTTAAATATTGCCATTTACGTATACTTATATTTACAATATTGTTATTTTTAACTGCCTTTATTTAAACGATTGTAATTTGCAATTTTGATCGTTTTTGTTGTTTGTTAGTTTCCAAGATGCTTAAAATAAATGCAGAGAAATGCAGAACTTATAATAAACGTAACGAAGTCAATAAAAAGAAAAAAAATCAGCAGAACGACCTCCAGCTTGCCGACTGCGTCAATAAGAAAAAAAAAAGTAAACTGTATAAAATAAATATTATTTCAATCGATTTAACTGTTATTTATTCAAATTTATATTCATGGCATTTAATATCGTTTATCGATCATTTGACTGAGTTAAAATTTGTTTGAATGCGTAAAAAAAAATCTTTTTTTCTCACAACGAAAGAAGTATAAATTCTTACGTGCGTACGTACGTACACACGATTGTTTTTTTTCTTCTTTTTCTTCGAATCAACCTCGACTGATATTACGAAATTAGTTATTAACAACGTCGCATGATTAACGAACTCGTTAAATCATCTCGTAACGAGAACGACATTGACGAATGACCCGATAGCTTTATTTTTATTTACACGAAAAATATTATTTTGTGCAACGATTCGCGTTATTAATTACCGTCAAATTCGTTATCGAATGTTTACGATCGATTATAGAAAATTAATTGATAAATGATAAAAGGGAAGAAATTTGCATATAAATCAACACGTCGAATTCTTTCGAGATGGATTTTTATAAATATTGTATTTAAGTTTAGAACGAGAGTTCCCCTTTTTTCTGAACTATTTGCTCTTCGTCAAGACGGGACTAAACGTGCTATCGTGAGTTTGCCATTATCGAGGAACGACTACCTGAATTGCTTCTGAACTTCTACGGGCGTTTGCACAGTGACGTGGCAAAACGGCGAGCTAAGAAATTTCTCTGAAAACGTACTCACGATGATCCAGGTTTCAAGCTCGACGATGACGACTCTAGATTTATTCATCAACCACCATTTTCAATTTACAGCATTCATACGCCAATCGCAAACTTCATTAGTCAGAAATAATATTTTTCAACAACAACAAAAATCCTT